>JAXCGZ010015349.1:92500-96853 GCA_037179515.1 Halocaridina rubra | reverse complement strand
CAAGTGCCAGGAGGCACTCCCTCTGATACACTGATGCCTACTTTATATATAATTTTTATTGTAACTTTTTCGATAACTTAGAGCCTCGAGTGCCACTTCCTTTATTAGTGCCATTCAAGGAATAGCTTGGATACGATTTTTGGCATTCCTTTTGTTGGCTTTCGAGTTCAGCTTCCTAGCTCGCCTTGTACAACTTATCTCTTCATCAGGTTCAGTTGGTGATGAAGAGGCGAGGGTAGTGGTGTGCTCTGTGTAGGAGACAGCTCTTATGAAACTAGCAATTTTGGTGAGCACACCATCGGATGTAGGGTCAGTGGTGAAATAGTATCATCATAATTTCGGATTTCCATAAGGGCAAAATTGTGTGTCCCATTCATGGAATATCTCTCTCTCTCTCTCTCTCTCTCTCTCTCTCTCTCTCTCTCTCTCTCTCTCTCTCTCTCTCTCTCTCTCTCCTCTCTCTCTCTCTCTCTCTCTCTCTCTCTCAATACATTTGAGTAACTTTAATAATTGGGGCTGTCTCACAACCTACCCCCACTTTTATTATTTTTTCTGAATGAGAATATGCCCCTGGACGTCCCCATCTGTTTACATAATTAAATCACTTGTGGATTTGGGATACAGTGATTTGCTGAAATAAAAAAATAAAAAAACTGTGATTATATATGTTATTACTTCTGAATGGGGACTTTGCTCTCAAGACTCGTCCATTGTATTATCTAGTGAGGATTGTTGTGAATTGGAATGAATTACATCTACATATGATTACGTTTAGTTATTTTAATATTCTGTATTTTGCTAATTAGTAATTTGTTCCCTAACTCACCCAATTTGTGGTTGTGAAAAGTGATTGAGAAAATAGAATGTTTTTGAAATTACTTATTTTTGATGGATTAAGGCCTGTAGACGCCCCATTTTTTTAATTTTAATAGTCTATGTTCTCTAATGAGAGCGTTTTTTTTTTATAGTGGTAGTAGTAGTTAAAACTGAATGAGAAAATAAAAGGTTTTGATGTTACTTATCTTTGATGGTTAATGACCTCTTCATTCTCCATATGAGATTGTATGGTGTCTGCAGTAGATTACATAGAGGCTCTGGTAAAAACTATGTAGAAGATAATGTTTTAAAAATTTATAATCTATATTTTTTCAAATGGGACTGGCTTCTGATTTTTTTTTTTTTTTTTTTTTTTTTTTTGCAAGTAAATGAGAAATATAAAGTTTGGATATTACGCATTTTAGATGGGGTATGGATCTTTCACTTCCCTTTAAGTATTATACTTTGCTGCTTGCAACTTTTAACAGCGATAAATGAATACAGAAATGAAATCTGACTTTATTTTTGGCGCGATTATTATACTGCTCAAAGCTATTTAGCATTGTATCAATTTCTTGTTTCAAAGTTCTTCATTCTGTGAGTTTTATTTCTGCTAAGATGATCATAATTTAAAAAATAAATATATAAAAACGTGTCAAGCAAGAGTTCGCGTCTAAACTTGGTCGATTTTAAGTATGCTTAGATCATTATTTAATCCAAAAATATATAATCTGTTAACTATCAATATATTATTCTTAAGTTCTTCATTCTTTGTTCTCCATCGATACTTGTCTTTGAAATATAATTCCATAGCTTTCGTTCATTCATGTCCTTCATTTAAGCCAGCCAATGGGTATTCTTAGCTCAAAACGAGTTTTGATTCTGTATGAAAGTGAGAGAGAAAATCAGCCCCATGCAAACCCGCTTTAGTCACACGAGGGGCTCCACTGGACTTGAGAAACGCGGTTTCGAAGCTCCCTGTAGTTCTGCCATCATTTATATGGCGGGGTTGATGACAGCTCACCCCCATGGGGCCCTAGAGAGAGATAGATGCAATGACAGAAGGTAGAACTTGTAAAGGTAGACAGAGAAGGGGTTACAAAGGGAGGAAAGCTTGGCGAGGTAGATGCAGTGACAGAAGATAGAGACAGGGGGATAGAGCGAAAAAAAGACAGAGGGGGCAGGAAGAGAGAAGATATTGGCAAGATAACTGTAGTGATAGAAGGTGGAGTTTGTAAAGACAGAACGAGGCTGAAATAAATAGAGAGATAAATTTGGCAAGAATTGGAAGTGCAAGATACAGAGAGGCTTTTCTAATATACAAGAATGTACGTATTACTGGTTTTTTTTTCTATAAAATAAAAAGAGGGAAATAATGCCAAGGATGGGACAGAAAAGTTTTTAAAAGTTAATTGTGTCGAAATTCTGCATCTTTAGAAATACAGTGAGAGAAAAAGTACATAAATTAAGATTCAGAGAATATTCTCAAAGGTAAATATGTGACTAGTTTTTGTATTTATAAATAAAGATATATACGCAAAGAGAGGGATAATGTTGTCTCAGATAAGTGTTAGCGCTATCACAGATCTCGAGGACTTCTTGATAGAGGACACAAACAATACAGGAGATAGAAAATCATCTTTTATATGAAAATGTTGTTCCTCCACTGACATCTAAAAATAAAAAATAAATAAATAAGGTAATCAAATAGACTAAAAATTCACTCTTGTATATACATATGTTTCTCTTTCTTTGCCCTTTGGGGGATAGAAAGAAATAAAAAACAGGCAGACAAGAGACAATGAATTATCTCTTGATATAAATGTGTTGCTCTTTCTCTGTCCTTTGGAGATAGGAATGAAAGACAAACAAATGACAGAGAATACCCAGTGTAAGATAACTTCCACAATCCGCTAAAAATAGAAAGAATAAATGGTAGACAAGTTAAGAGACAGACAATACTCTCACTTATATGCGATTCTATTCCTCTGTCCTTTGTATACAGACAGGGTGAAAAAAGACTGACGAGACAGAGAATGTTCCCCAAAGATAAATGTGTTGCTATTCCTCTGTCCGCCATTCCTGCTGTTGTCTCATTATTCAGATGGAATTGGGTTTCAAGAGCCTTTGATGGAAGGTCAATTGAGGTCATGGGATCAATTAATGACCTCAGTGATGTCATGAACTCAATTGTGGAATGAGTCTGTGCAACATTTAGGTCATTATAATATGACTTTTATGGGGATTACGATGATAGTTACAATACTGTACATATTACACAAATATTCATCTCTTCAATGTGTAAAGCGCTTAGCTCCCGCTCTGGTGTCTAGATCAATTTCCCAAGGTTCCTCTCACTGCTTCTCTTCATCTTCTGCCTTGTGGTACTAAAGGAGAGGGTTGTGGCGTCCCTCTTGTGGTAGCACTAAAAGTTATAGGTTAGGGCGTAAAAAGAAATTAAGTAATATAATTCTGTCAAGCTGATCACTAAGAAAGTCTAGGAAAGTATGTTAGTACGTTCATATAAATAGCGTTTATAATCCTTTTTGTTGACGATAATGATTAAAACTCCATTATCTCATCTTCCATTTTCGATAGCATTTTATAAGTATGTGCAATTAAAGTTTTAGAATATGATATTAGGAATTCTAGTATTTGGATTGCAAGCCTATCTCAATTACTATCTTTAGTCTTGTGTTAGAAAGGAACATAATCAAACTTACAGACATAATTCCAGCTTCATTAAACTCAACATATTAGAGGAATATTTGTTCTCTTATTTTTTTACTGCCATGGAGGAGGAGTCATTAAAACGATTGGGTCTTTTAAAATGCTGTCAACTCCTCCCACATGTGCCGTACTTGACCTAACGTTATTAGACATTGGTTAACAAAATTTCTGCTCACACAGCAATCGATTATTTATTCGAGTTGAAAACTAGATCACTTAGTTCCACCTGCATGAGAATTAGCTTACCAACTCTTCCAAAACCTTGATTATTTGAAGAAAAATACATAATAGATTCCGATTAAGCATTTAGAGCCACCTCCCCAATCAGTTTTGGACGAATTAAGGGTGATGTTGATGTTATATATCTCCTCCTGCACAGGCAGGAGCTGAGCAGATCTCTGCTGAACCTTGGCCAAACTAATAGAATAATAATAAATATTAAAATTGCTTTATATCCACAAAATATACAGTGAGTACATTCATAATATATATATATATATATATATATATATATATATATATATATATATATATATATATATATATATATATATATATATATATATATATATATATATATATATAATACAAGAAACATCATGAATAAATATCACAACACCTTAAAATGTTTCCAGTATACTGAGCATACAGGTTAATACATTGATATTTTCATCTATTGTGTAAATGTTCCTTCAGCCTTTTTATATTTTTTATGTGCTGTTTCTGTTTCATTTATGTCCTCTGGCAGACTGTTCCATAATTTTGGACCCTTTTTCAGACAGGGCTTTGTCACCTATTTTTGTTCTT
>JAXCGZ010015349.1:80000-87500 GCA_037179515.1 Halocaridina rubra | reverse complement strand
CAATATTCTAAGCAGGGACGGATAAGACCTTTATGGATTTTGAGTAGCTGTAATGAAGAAAAGTAAAAAAAAAAGAAAACAATTTTTGGATGAATATTTAGAAATTTGGATCATGTGATTCCTCCAAGACAAGCCAGAGGCTATTTAGATTCCTAGTATGTTAATAGAATTAAAAGAGTAAATTTCGTTAGTTTTGAAGACAATTGTGCTATCAGAAGGAGAAGAAGATATAGAGATAGCCAGAAACTCTGCCTTGGAGGCATTAAATTTAACTAGATTATGGGTGCCTCCCTCAGATACCTTCTTCAAATTGGAGTTGAAAGTAGAAGAAAGTGATACAAGACTGATTACGAGTAGCAGATGAAGGTTGTGAAGAAAATGCAGAGGAAAAATAAAGGGTAGCATCGTTGGCAAAGGTATGAAAAATAGAGGAAGATGGGGACTAAAGAAGATCATTGATGGAGTGAAGGAACAGAATAAGTGAAAGACCAAAGCCCTGTGGAACACCACTGGTGACAGGAAATGAGCTAGATGTTTTGTCAACAACCACAGATAAAAAACGATCAGAAAGAAAACTGGAAATCAGAGAACAGAGAGAAGGGCTAAAGCCATAAGCAGGAAGTTTGATCAATAGAGCCTTGTGCCAGACTCTATCAAAAGCCTTAAAGATATAAAGAGAGATGAAAGGATTCCCCATAGTTCCTAAGAGAAGATGACGATACATGAGTAAGATAGGACAGGAGGTCACCAGTGGATCTTGCCTTATTGAAACCGTACTGGTGACCAGAGATGAGCGAGTTAGATTTAAGATGTTACTAGAATTGAGAATTGTGCAAAGTTTTGAATACCTTAGCAATAGATCTGTAGTTTGAAGGAATGGATCGGTCACCCTTCTTAGGAACAGGTTGAACTTGAGCCCGTTTCCAAGATGAAGGATAGATTCTGGTTGAGAGAATGAGGCAAAAATGACAGGAAAGTACGGGAGCCAGTTCATCTGCAAACTCCTTAAGTTACCTTGAGAACCTTACAGACTTTGCGTGAAGAAAGAATAAGGGAGGGCAATGGGTTAGAGAGGGGTAAAGTATGAGGGACATGTGCGCTGGAATTGCTATGGAAGAGTTGGCATAAAAATGAGACCCAAAGAGAGCAGCTTTGTCAGTGGGAGAGCAAGCCTTAGAACCATCAGAACAAATGAGAGAGGGAAAGCTTGAGTTACAGAAGTTTTTGGCTAAGAGCAGAAACATTTATCTGTGGGAGAGGAGCTAAGGTCATCAACTTTCCTTCTTAAGAAGGAAGCTTTAGACCTTCGAATCTAAGCCATACAGCGATTCCTAACTGAAAAAAAAACAGAGCGAGTTAGATCAAAATGAGAGGATTGGTACAACTGGTATGCACAATTTCTGGCCTGAATAGCTATGGAGCAGGCATGGTCAAACCAAGGATTAAGGAAAAAAAAAGTTTTCATAGAGGAAGGGATGAATGCCTCCATTCCTGAGGTTATGATCTCAGCAAATTTTATGGCTACCTAATTAGGGTTGTGGGTCCAACAGCAATAATCATCCCATGGGGAGTTGAAGAGAAAGTTATCCATATCATCATGCTGGGTACCCTCAAAGTGCCAAAGGCGATGCTAAGTTGGAGAAATTGATGGAGGGGGAGTGAAAATAGAAAAGACTGAGATCACAGTGTAGTCTGATATACCTAGAAAGGAAATCACAGAATATGAGTAGTTTGGAGGATTAGAAGTAATAAATAGGTCAAGAGTGTTAGATGCATATTCGTGGCATTTGGAAACACGTGTAGGATCTTTGATAATCTGCTCCAAATCGTGAGTAATAGAGAAAACAAAGACCTCACTTCCTCCCACATCAGTGTGGGAAGAATTGAGCCATTCAGTGTGGTGTACATTGAAGTCTCGAATATAGAGACTTCAGCATGTGGGTGAGGAGATAGCAAGGACTCATGGCAAGAGGACATATATTCAAAGAGAGACACAAAGTCACTCGAGTTACGAGAGCAGTAGCAGAAGCCAAGGATTATAGTGGTAGTGGAGAGATAGATCCTCAGCCAGAGAACATCGAAGTCAGCATATTCAAGGTTTATTAGCCTTGAAATAAGGGTGTTAGTGTTGCAGTAGGCATAGAGCACACCTTTGAAACGGAAATGAAAATATAGGTTATAGTGAAAGACTGAAATGGGTCAGGGGAAGCATGGCTAGACAGCTGGTTATCAGAGAGAAGGAGGAGGTTAGGGAGGGATGTACCCAAGTGCTGTTTCACGGATGAAAGATTGGAGCTCAGACCACAAATAAGGAAAGTGAAGAGTGAATGAAACAGATCTATCAGGAGGTGTAAGGTTAAGGGTAGAACCATTACTACCACTAAGTGTATTTACCTTCACGCCAGTAGTGGAGTCAACAAATTCCCCAGAGATTCTTAGCATCCATCTGTGCCGGCTACTTGGAGCCATAAGCTGTGGACTTTCCATGATTATAGTAAAAATTAGGAAAAAGAGAGCAAAAAGAAACAGATGGGGAGTGTTGTGACTTGTCATATGAAATGGGATAGTAAGAGATGTGTAAGAAATACACCAGAATATTCGCTGTATATGTAGGCAAAGGGAAAGAACCATGCCTGAAGGAAGACTTAACCTTTAGCGGTCTAGACCAGTCCTAATTAAGTCCGTAATACCTTTTTAGTAGTATTTCAACAGGCGGCTGGTGTCATGACCAACCTACTAATCAGGTGTAGGTGTTGTCCGATTCAGTGGTGATATGCCGCTCATTTTAGTGTGATTTTGACTTTTATTGCAATTTTTAATTACTTATCTCAATTTCATCTTCTTCTCATTTATCCCTCCTTCTTATCCACATTCCCACATTCTCCCTTATCCCCCCTCCCAGTGACAACATTTTCCATAGCATTCTACAAACTAAGGAAACTATCTAGTAAACTGAAGATGTGTTCCGATTTGGTTGTGGTATGCCTCTCTCTCTTTTACATAGTTTTGATATTCATTACTTTAAATCATTTTTATCCATTTTCATCCACTTTCTTCTTTCTTCTTACTTCCTCTCTATGCTATACTTCCTCTCCTTTTTTTTTTTTCATTACATCCCCCTCTCCTTATCACAGCATTCTCCATATTGTTTTTGTAGCTCAGAAATCTGTCTTGGATGCTGCAGTTGTTGTCCGATGTTTTTCTCTCTCGAGTATGGTTTTTATATCTATTGCATTTTAACTAGTTCTGCCCACTTTTCTTTTATCTTCTTTCTTCTTACTAACCCCTTCTATATTACACTTCCCTCTCCTTCTTCTATGCACCTCCACCTTCAGACCCTACTTCTTAATGTCCAGGTACCTGTCTTAGAAGCTGCAAGTCCTGTCCGATTCGGTGGTGGTGTGTCCCTTCTTTGGTTTTAATATTTATTTATTGCATTTTTTCACTACTGCTTCCTTTCCTCTACTCTCTTCTGACTTCCTTCTTTGATACATCACTTCTCTCTCCTTCTTGATAACACTCCACTTCTTCTCCTTATCCCCCCTCCCCACTTTATCTCCCCTATAACTTTCTCCATATCCTTCTTTAGACTTAGAAATCTGTATAAGAAATTATCGATGTGGTCCGATTCGGTAATGCAATGCCTCTCTTCTTTGGATTCTCCTTCCGATTCTTTAACTATTAAATTCTTATTGGTTTTGATATATTAAAATGTAAACTCATTTTCATTTTTTCTTCATAATCTCCCCTGCCTTCATCATCACAACTGCCTCATTCTTCACCTCCCTCTTCCCTTACACCGCCCTTCCCTCCTCAAAGCGTTTTTTATATCCTTCTTGAAGCTCAGAAAAGTGTCCCGGGAAATTTAGGTGTTGTCCTATTCAGTGGTGAAAAGCCTCTCTCTTTAGTAGGCTTTCGATATTTCTGGTATTTTTTAATTACTAAATACCCTCTTTATATCGTCTTTATTCTTATTCACGCCCCCACTTTTTCCCCTTATTCCCGCCCCCAATATTTCCACTTATTCCCGACCCCACTTTTTCCACTTATTCCCGCCCCCACTTTTTCCACTTATTCCCGCCCCCACTTTTTCCACTTATTCCCGCCCCCACTTTTTCCACTTATTCCCGCCCCCACTTTTTCCACTTATTCCCGCCCCCACTTTTTCCACTTACTCCCGCCCCCACTTTTTCCACTTATTCCCGCCCCCACTTTTTCCACTTATTCCCCATCCTCCTCCTGCACCTCCCCTCTCCCCCTCACAGCATTCTCCATCCTTTTTTTTTTGTTTTTTTTGAAGCTCAGAAAACTGTCTTGGAAGCTGCAGGAGTTCCAAATCGCAAGTTAAAGACTCGTCTTTTTTCCCCGGCCAATGCATATAATGAATCCCCTTGACGTCACCTTCCTCAGCAGTGTTACCTGATCACCTGAGGTGTGTCAGTGACGATTTCTCATACAATGATATTTTATATATGTATATATATATATATATATATATATATATATATATATATATATATATATATATATATATATATATATATATATATATATTTTTACTTAAACAGATTTAAATGTATGTTCAATATATGTATTATCTTAAAAAAAAGTGTTTTGGGAAAAAAAAGGAGTAAATGTTCAAATTATAGATAGATAGATAGATAGATAGATAGATAGATAGATAGAAAGATAGATATATAGATAGATAGATAGACAGAGAGGTGCCAAATAATTCATATGACTAACTAATAAGTTGCTTTGTGTTTCAAAAGTTCACAACCCTTTTTTTTTGGAAATACAATTTTTTCCTACGAGCATGAGAGAGAGAGAGAGAGAGAGAGAGAGAGAGAGAGAGAGAGAGAGAGAGAGGACCCACCCCCTGGGGTTCCGCTGACAAGAGCTTGTGGAGTGGACAATGGAGCAGAGATCGAGAAATGGATAAGAGATGGTTGTATATTATCACCCTCCTTGCTTTACTGATAGCGATTATCTTCGTGCTACTACTACCACTATCTTTGCTGCTATTACTACTACGCTTTTTGCTACTACTAAGCTGTCCTAACTTAATGTATACTTTCTTTTATTACTAACTACTATTACTCGTTTTGTGTTTTTCTTCCTCCTTCCCCTTCTTATCTTCTTTTACTACTGTGTTTTTATTCTTCCTTCTCATTCGTTTCATACGACCTCTATTACTACTCTTTTCTGCTAGTTCTCATCACTGCTTTTGATTTAGTATTGTTCTTTCTCCTTCTCCTCCCTTACTGCTACTACTACTACTACTACTACTACTTTTTGTGGGAATCAAACACAGAGGAGGGGATTCCAAGCCCCCTCACTCCGCCCCATTTAGTCGACTTTTACGACACTCAGGGGAACACGGAGGAAGTATTCTTACCCCCCTCCCTCAGGGGGTAAATAATAATAATAATAATAATAATAGTAATAATAATAATAATAATAATAATAATAATAATAATAATAATAATAATAATAATAATAATAGTAATAATTATAATATTAATAATAATAATAATAATAATAATAATAATAATAATAATAATAATAATAATAGTACACACGTACTCCACCTACCACTCATTTATGAAGGACCACTCCTTTTGGGTCATATATGCGCAGTTATGAGAAGACATTATTATAATGGTTTTCGTTTATTTATATTTTCTTTTTCTTTTTTTTTTTTCATCCCTTTAAGGTATCTATTATATTTTCTCCTCACCCGCCTATCTATTTACATATACGAGTATTTATCCCACAGTTGTAGTCACCGTAGCAAAGTGGTAGCGTCCGCGACTCTTAGGCGGCAGGTCGAGAGTTCGCCCCCTCCCCCACGGTCTGAGGTTAGCAAGGGCATGCACTCAGGGTAACGATTACATCTGCCAAAACAAGTCCTTCGCAAGAAGGTAACCGTCCTAGCCCTTGGTAGAAAGGGAGTCCGTGACGTAAAACCGGCTTTTAGCATATCTCCCACAGTCATATACTTGATTTTACTCTCATTTACGTGAAAAACAAAAACGTAAATAATTAAATATATAAAATAAAGAAACTTTTCTCCAAATTTCAACTGAAGATAGTACAAACGCAGTGGTTAGAGCACTCGACTCGAAAATTATCACGTTCTTGTTTGAGCCCACCGCGGGGCGTTAGGAAGTGTATCTATCTATAAGTCTCCAATTTCAACTTGTCTTTATCCACCCCCGTAATGGGGATCAATAGTGATATATGAAAAGGAAAACAGCACCAGCGCCCCTACCTATTCTCTTGTATGAGCAGGGTAATTAAAGTTAAGTGGGTTTTACCATTGAGTCCTCTTATCCACATGATGTTTAAAAGATTTATTTTCGACTTATCGGAAAATAAAGGGCCACCACTCCTACTCCCTTCAAGTATGAGAAACACTGAGAGTTCTTTGGCAATACTATTGACTCCTGTTATCTAGATCATGCGTCAAATATTCCTTTTTTTTATTTCATATTTCAGAAAAGTGGAAAGTAGTCTCCGTGGCAAAATGGTAGCGTCTGCGACTCTGAGGCGGCAGGTCGAGGGTTCGCGCCCCGTCACGGACTGAGGTTAGTAAGGGCATACACTCAGGGGAACGATTACATCTGTCAAAACAAGTTCTTCGTAAGAAGGCAACCGTCCTAGCCCTTAATAGAAAAGGGAGTGCGTGACGTAAAACCGAATACATTTCAGAAAAATGGAAAAATTTTCCTACCTATTCTCAAGGATGAACTCACAAAGGGAGTAATGGTTCTACCAATTTGCCTTCAGCATGCATATTTTATTTATCCCCTTCAACCCCCCCCCCAATTAAATGCGTCTCCATAATCTTTTATTTCAACCTGACCCCCCCCCCCCAATTAAACGCGTCTCCATTATCTTTTCTTTCAACCTGAATTCAAGTATTCTATCATTGGCTTCTTGTATCTAAATTAATGTGTTAACCTCAACTTCTTTTCAATTGTTCCTGCAAAATTCAAGACGAAACGCGTCTGCCTATTTTCAGGCCCGAGCACGGGGGGGGGGATGTTATGTCGTTTACCATTTTGTTCTTGCTCTGGTTTTCTTTATTACGTCATACTTCAGTCGTACATGCGTAGGCACAAAAAAAGGTAAAGTTTATCATTGAAACCCTTGTAACCAAATGGTTTTTAATTCCTCCTTTAAATCTTCTTTTCGAATTAAATGGCAAGCGTCAAGACAAACATTTTTGCCCTATGTCAGGTATGAGCACAGGAAGGAATCAATACAATCCTATCACTGACCTCTTGTCTAGAGAATGGTTTGTAAGCCCCCAAAAGCAAAAGCTTTTCTTGGATTTTTTTCTGCAGTCTTTTGTCTATTCCCATGCGTGAGCACAAGAAGGAGGTTATGCGGATCTATCCATGACCTCTCTTATCCAAAATGGTGTATGTACCCATTTAGCCTGATGGTTACCTAAGAATCACAACTTTTATTATTCCCTCACCCGCTGTTTTC
>JAXCGZ010015349.1:55000-75000 GCA_037179515.1 Halocaridina rubra | reverse complement strand
TATATATATATATATATATATATATATATATTATATATATATATATATATATATTTCCACTACTAAATACAGTTTAGGCAAAAAAAATTTCTTCAGTATGCTTAAATTCTACATATTGGAAATTTATACATAATCTCAAAGTAATACTCATGTCTCCATTTTTTTCCTTGTAATCCTTTTTTTTATTTTATGTATTTATTTATTTATTTATTTATTTATTTATTTATTTATTTATTTTTCTTTTTTGCTTTTCTTCTGCTCTGAATAGTTTCCAGCTAACACTCAAGCTATAATTGAAATTACCTAAGTATATTATTTTCATTGGGGTCTATTGTAACCTAGTGATTAGAATACTCTACTCGGAAGTTGACAGACCCGACATCGAGCCCACCGTGGGACGTTAGGAGGGACATCCAGCCTTAATATCCCAGCCACACACTATTTCCACCCTCATAATGGGGATGATTAAAAGTTATTTCATTTTTTCTATAATATTGTTTGTATTTCCTTAATATCGCAGTGAGAGTATTGTTAACATTTATTTTTTTTCTATGACTTTACTTCACATTTCTGTATATATTATTCTCCAACAAAACCACAGGAAGAGGAAATAACTTTTCATAAAGTGACTTATCCTCTCTCTCTCTCTCTCTCTCTCTCTCTCTCTCTCTCTCTCTCTCTCTCTCTCTCTCTCCTCTCTCTCTCTCTCTCTCTCTCTCTCTCTCTCTCTCTCTCTCTCTCTCTCTCTCTCTCTCTTTTATTTATTCTCGTTTCTCTTTCCGGTGTATATATGTATAATAACGATTAGAAGAGACAAATAACAAGTAAAAGAGGAGAAAAATGACACCCATTAAAATCAAAAACTTTATCGCCTGTCATAATTCGCTGAGCGTTAAGTCCCTGCCACTCGTAAGGTGGTTGTCGTAATTCTAGAGCAGATAATAGAGGAGGGGGGGTCTTAAAATACAGAAAACATTAACCTTTATCATCTGGTCTCTGCGTAGCTTACAGAATGAGCCTGTGTTCTCCGATTCCATGGCAGAAGTCTCGACTTCGACTTTAGCAGGATGTGAGATGATACCATATTGTACTGTATTGAAGGCGAAACCGATGCCTTTATCGTATCCAAAGAATAGGAAAAAGCCAAGCGTTCAACCTGGTGTGCAGGAGAGTCGAGACTAAAAGAACGAAACTGTAATCAATGGTTTTCTCTCCTAAATTCCCTGTTTTGTGGGCGTTATTAAAACATTATGGAAACTCTTTCCACCAAAGCTACCCTTCTATCTTCCTTAAATTAATTATCGTAATTTGGGGGAAGTGGATCCGATCCCCCGACTGTAATTATAACTTACGACAATATCAATAAATTCAACTGACTCAATGACACACTTTAACCGAGTCTTCTCGTCTTTTGGCAAGATGGCTCCCGTGTCCTCTGGCAGGAAGGTTCCGCGTCTTCTGGCAATTAGTCCAGAGCGCGGGATTCCCTGAAATGCTATTTCCAGCAGTATATCATTAGTACATGGAGGTTATTTTATACTTTCGTGTGATTTGGCGTTTATAACCTTCCGTACATATATAGAGACTTATCATTGCTTCTGAAACTGTTGATTTTTCATTGTGATTCGAAGGTGATAATTATTTTTTTTTTATTTCCTGTCCTTACGGTGTGTGAAATTTTGTTTGTTTTTTGGATGGGATAAGAGCATATACTGAGACAATATGCTTTAGAATGTAGAATGCTTGCCTTGTGCTTAATAATAAACAGTAATACAATTACATTGAAACCTAAAGATATACTATAATATATTTGGGGTGGAAATGTTATGTGAAAAATAAGCACTGGATTGACGTTAACAAAAAGCAGATATAGCAAGTGAATTAGAGAGAGAGAGAGAGAGAGAGAGAGAGAGAGAGAGAGAGAGAGAGAGAGAGAGAGAGAGAGAGAGAGCACTTAATAAATAAAACCCACATAATTGTCTCCTTCGTGTCAATGTTTCTAATAAGTATCATTAACAGAAACATCAATTACTGCCATTTCCCCTGATAGGGATAAATGACTAATTAGGTAGGCGTGTTGGAAGCAATCTAAAAGGTAGTACTTAACTACCCCTGAAGGCCTGTGAGCAATTAGGGGGGGAATAACGAGCGCTTCCATGCACCTCTCGGTAGTAATGTGACTTAAAAAATTGCACTTCCCATGAGCATTACTTGAGATAATTTGTAATTCCAGACAATTAACCAATATGGTGAGGTTAAATATACAAAAAAAAAAAAATTAATAAGTATTGCATCAAGGAAATCATATTTAAGTTTCTGGCAGAGTCAACAAACTTGGTGTCTCTTTAGCAATGCAATTTAATACTTACGAATCCAGTGACCAGTCTAGGGCATAAGTTACTCTCAGACATAACACAGACAAGATACTCCTGGAAGTCACTGGAAAAAGGAAATAATCTGTGAACATTTCAAGCAAAGATGTGCGAGATTCCGTTCTTCTTGCTGGTTCTCTGACTAAACTTACAAATCCCTTTTAAAGTTTCTTTGCATGATTTGCGCTTTCAAACCTTGCCGAGTCATGGTTTAATTGAAAGAAATGATTTGTAAACAATAGGGAAATTAATGACCCTTTCACATATTCCGTCATCGATGTTGGATCTGTAACAATGAAATGATGTATTAATAAATTGTATGGGGGGGGAGGGTCCAGTTTCTTGTATATATCCTGTTACATTCAAAAACCTTCATTGAAAAATCGTATGAAATTTTATTAGATTGGTGGTTGGACAAATCATATATTTTTTTCAAAGATATTACACCTACTGTGTTTAACGTATTCTTTATAGAAATTAAAATATAGAAGATATTTTTATTTTTAAATAATTATGATAATGTCCGTATGTGGGCACATATGATGAAAGCCACTCCCTCTTGTCATATAATGCTTACTCGACGTTATATATCCGTGCTATTTTATGTATTACAATGATTGCCTATGATGGGGGTTGCCACAGACAGATGGGACTGGAGAATGAAGGCTGAATCCTCTGTCTTTCGCCACCCTGTGGGCTCGATCGCAGGTCTGTCAATTCCAGACTCGAATATTTCAACAACTTGGCTACTGTGGTCCTCAAAAATAATCTTAGTTTTTATTTGTGCAGTCTATATAATTTATTTTATAATAAGATTTTTATTCCTTATCTCTCTCTCTCTCTCTCTCTCTCTCTCTCTCCTCTCTCTCTCTCCTCTCTCTCTCTCTCTCTCTCTCTCTCTCTCTCTCTCTCTCTCTCTCTCTCTCTCTCTCTCTCTCTCTTTAATTAATTGATCATGACCAGCCACGACTGTGTCATTTTTCGGGTGTCATTCCTAAGGTATCATCAGTGTTCAGTGAGAAGTAAAAGGCTGTAATCATTTGATGAACGTTGGTTTTCTTCTTCTTCTCCATCTTCTTCTTTTTCTTCTACTTCTAATCCTTTCTTCTCCTTTAAGATTTTCTTCTTCTTCTTCTTCTTCTTCTTCTTCTTCTTCTTCTTCTTCTTTCTTCTTCTTCTTCTTCTTCTTCTTCTTCCTTCTTCTTCTTCTTATCCCTTTACTCATTTTAATATTTTTTTTCATCTTTATCGCTTTCTTCTAATCTTTTCTTCTTTACTTCTTCTTTTTTGCTGAATCTTATTTCTAGTCGCATCATATTTCTACTTTTTCTTCTCCTCTTCTTCATTTTATTATTATTTTTATTATTATTATTATTATTATTATTATTATTATTATTATTATTATTATTATTATTATTATTATTCGTCTTCTTCTCCTTCTTTGCGTATGTTTTTCTCTCTTCATTTAAGAACTAGCAACTGAATCTTTTAAACAGTTTAACCTACAGATGTACGTATAGCAGTAAAAAAAAAAAAAAAAGTACTCAATCTGCACCATTATTAAAAATAACGGGTGAAATTTACCCATATGAGGATTTGAAGCTCCTCTACCTCCCATAGTTCATTTTCTCTTCCTCTTTCTGTGCATTATATTATATTCTCTTAAGCCACCGGACGGGCATTACCACCTTCATGTTTACCTGCATGTCGTAAATGACGGCTAAATAGGGTGGATTGAGGGGACTGGGAATCGTTTACTCATAGTTTCCTCCTGCGAAAAGTCGAGACATACGAGGGGGTTCTGGTAGAAATCTCCATGCAGATCCCTTGTAATTCGGCATTTGATATAGCGTTATTACTGAACCAGTGAGAGTAAATATATAATGTGGGTAGAATTTATAATAGAAGGAAAATGGAAATGTTAGCATCCATTTATGTGTTTGTGTGTGTGTGTTTGTGTATATATATATATATATATATATATATATATATATATATATATATATATATATATATATATATATAAATATATATATATATATATATATATATATATATATATATATATATATATATATATAAATATATATATATATATATATATATATATATATATATATATATATATATATATATACTGTAGAAAGATAGATAGATAGATAAATAGAACTTGATAATTTAAAGTACATGATATCTCGCCACCCACTAGCACCCCCCAAAACACTACACAGTGATAGGCTAATGCATATCACTAGTTGTACCCCTCCCCCCTCGAAAAAAAAAATAACATTGAAAAATGAAACTCACAGATGTACTTTTTCCAATATAAAAAGTTTTTTATTTTTAACCCAATTCTGCGAACGAAATATATTCGAAATGGGTGATCGGGGGGGGGGTCGTCGGAGGGTAAGCTTTTGGGGAAACGAAATAGAAAATAGGATGCTTTTCATATAGCCATAAATTTGGGCAAATTTCGAAATAGGCGTTTCATTTGCATACCCAACTCCATCAGCCTTTAGATTAATTTGTACCATTTGCATAATTTTACAGGAAATAGTGTATTGGTTTTGGGTGCAGGCAAATGCACTAGATATATAAACTGCTGCTCATACGAGAAATAGACATATATATATATATATATATATATATATATATATATATATATATATATATATATATATATATATATATATATATATATATATATATATATATAAATATATATATATATATATATATATATATATATATATATATATATATATAAAATATATATATATATATATATATATATATATATATATATATATATATATATATATATATATATATATATATATATATATATATATATATTATTTGTGTGGGGATATAAAATGAACTAAAGATTTACTTGGCTTATTGTTATTTTATTATTATTATTATTATTATTATTATTATTATTATTATTATTATTATTATTGTTGTTTTTATTATTATTATCATTATTATTATTATTATTATTATTATTATTATTATTATTATTATTATTGTTATTATTATTATTATTATTATTTTTCCAGATATATTTCTGAATGTACAAAACATATTTACTTTTTAAGCAATGTGGGAACATACATGAACTAACAGAGAGAGAGAGAGAGAGAGAGAGAGAGAGAGAGAGAGAGAGAGAGAGAGAGAGAGAGAGAGAGAGAGAGAGAGAGAGAGAGAGAGAGAGAGAGAGAGAGAGAGAGAGAGAGAGATAAAAGTATTTAACTTTCTTCACTGTTTGTCGATGAGTAGCGATTTGAATCGCTCTCCGCGAACCAATATTATTATTATTATTATTATTATGATTATTATTATTATTATTAATATTATTATTATTATTATTATTATTATTATTATTGTTATTGTTGTTGTTGTTTTATTTTTTCCTTAATCACACACAAGTCAGCGCACATGTAGACCAACAAATCGCACTCTATACCCACAGTGTTTTTTCGAGCTACGGACGAAGAGTAATTAACGCTTAAAGACCTTGTAATTTAAGCAAATGACATACGTCCGAGATCCTATGTATGTCACATAGAAGAAGAACCCTGTAATTAGCTTGCAAAGATGGGCCCCACACTATCTATGTAAATCATAATAAAGGAGAGAGATAAAAATGGGCATTAGGACTAAGAAGAAGAGGAAGAAGAAGAAAGAGTAAAATTAGTGGAGAATAGGCTTGGAAAAGGAGTTGAAGAGTGTAGGAGGAGTGGATAAAGTAGGAAGAGAAGAAAATAGAATAGGAAAAGGAAGAGAAGTAAGAGGAGCAGGATGGGGAGGAGGAGGAGTGGATAATATAGGAAGAGTGGAAGAGAAATGAGAGGAAGAGGAGGATTTAACATAGGATTAAAAGTAAAGAAATAGGAAGAGGGGGGGGGGGGGGTCGTAAATTAGGAGGAGAAGAGGAGTTAGCTTGCAAAGATGTTACAGTATCTTAAGTAAATCATAGAAAATGGAGAGATGAATATGGGTATTAGGACGAAGAGAAAGAATAGGGTTGGATGAGGAGCTTAAGATAGATAGAGGACGAGGAGAGGATGAAATAGGAGTAGAAGAAAATTAGAAGAGCAGGAGAGGAGAAACAGGAAAAGGAGTAAGAGGGGAAGAAAAAGATGAGGAGAGATTGTATGGGAGAGAAGGAAGAGAGTGAGAAAAAACAAGAGGACTGGGGCAAAAGAGAAAAAGGGATAGAAAAAGAGGATGAGGAGGAGAAATAAAATGGAAGGAGATAAAGAGGAGGGAAACGGGAAATGAGGAGCTGAAGGGGAAGAGAAAAGGAGGAGGGGTTGAGGTAAGAGCTAGGGAAGGAGGAGGAGAGGGGAAAAGGATAATGAATGTAGGATAAAGAGGAGAAGAGATTGAAAGGAGGATAAGAAGAAAAAGGAAGAAGGACCAGTTGGGAGGAAGGAGAAAAAGAAAGAAAGATAAATAAAAAAAAGAGAAAGAAGAAATGGAAAGTTTATTTTAAAATATACGGAAATTAAGTTAACATGTTTACAATATGTGAAATAAATGTTAAACGTCAAGATAAGAGAACTCAGCAGATAATAATAATAATAATAATAATAATAATAATAATAATAATAATAATAATAATAATAATAATAATATAACAATAATAATACCGTCTATCTATATACAAAAATTATAATCCCCTTTATAAGTAGAATGGCTGAGTTAATGTAAAAACTTGACTGTAGGGGAAAATACAGATAATAATAATATAATAATAATAATAATAATAATAATAATAATAATAATAATAATAATATAGTGACGATTATAATACTAATAATAATAATAATAATAATGACGATGATGATGATGATGATGATATAATTAAAATCATTATATGATTTCAATGTATATATAACTAAATAGCTGGCAAGATAGAATTATATGAATTATAAATAAGAAAATAAAAGTATAGAATTCAAGACCACATGGGAGTTGCAAATGAAAAAGGAATTGTGAAAATGGAGGAATGTATAAATATGAACAAAGGAAAAGGGAAAAAAGAAAAAGTAAAAAAGAAAAGAAAAAGAAGAGGAAAATTCTACATTGAGGAGCATTTTGGTGCAGGAGAAAGATGTGAGGTTGGCATTAGACGCTTTCCAAAACAGGGATATTTATAGGGGGCAAATGTCCCATTCATTTTACACCTCCTCCTCCTCCTCCTCTTCCTCCTCCTACTCCATCTTTTCCTTTTCCTTCTCTCCCTTCCCCTCCTCTTTATCCTTGTATTCCTCTTTCATGGATTCTCTTTTTCTTTCTCCTTCATCTCTCCCTTTACCTTCTCTTTCTTCTACACTTGTTTATCCTTTTCCTCTCTTTCCACTCTTTACTCCTTTTCCTCTCTTTCCATGTGATAACCTTGAGTCCTTCAATTGGAGGTGCGTGAGTCTTCTTCTACTCTCCTCCTCCTTCTCTTCCTCCCTATTTTCCACCACCACCACCTCCTCCTCCTCCTCCTCCTCCTCCTCCTCCTCAACATGCTTCCCTGTTCCTTCTCCCCCTCATTCCAACAATTCCTGTATTGTTGGATGTGAGTGGCCCTCCTGCCTCTCCTGTTTATGTTCTTCCTTGTCTATCCATTCCTCTCCACGTTTTTCTTTCCATGCTTCTCCTCTTCCTCCTCCTTCTATTTAATATAGTGATCCCTGTAATGTGGATATCCTCCTCCTCTTCCTACTCCTCTTCCTACAACTAGCTCTTCCATCTACCGTTCTCCCAATATACAGGGTGTCCACAAAGTCTGGGTACATAGGAAATTTCACTATGGCGACCTATTCAATCGAGTTCACCTGAATTTTGTAAAGCGCATCAAATTATGCATTGAAAATGATGGAAATCATATTGAAAATATTATTTATTAACATTAGATTTAAATAAAATTGTTTTGTTTTAAAAGTATGTGTTAATCTCCTGTGTACCCAGACTTCGTCTGGGTACACAGGAGATTAACATATACTTTTAAAACAAAACAATTTTATTTAAATCTAATGTTAATAAATAATATTTTCAATATGATTTCCATCATTTTCAATGCATAATTTGATGCGCTTTACAAAATTCAGGTGAACTCGATTGAATAGGTCTGCATAGCGAAATTTCATTTGTACCCAGACTTTGTGGACACCCTGTACAATAAGTCCTGCAATGTTGGGGGGGGGTGTCATTGGTCCGTCTCCTTTTCTTTCTTCCTTTTCCCCTTACTCTTCCTCTTTACCCTTTTCCTTTCCTTATCTCTTCAGTCCCTCTCTTACTGGGATGTGTATATAGACACCCTCATGCACTCAACGACACCTTTGATTACATCTCCGAGGTATTTCGGTCGGTCTGTTTGAGGAGCAAACCTCTCATTATTATAGGCGACTTCAATGATAATCTCCTTCTTCCTAATAATAAAATGGGGAAATTAATTCAATCCCTCCACTTAAATCAGCTTGTGAATAAAGCAACCCGTATCACCGCTAATTCCTCCAGCCTAATTGATCTTATAATTACCAATACACCTAGTTTTATACTTCACCACGATGTCCTACCTTGTCCTGTAGGAGACCACGAGCTTCTAATAGCTACAGTTAATGTCAGGAAGGAAAAGAGACCGCCAATTGTTAAAACTTTCCGATCTCTTGAGAATTATTCTCAAAATTGTTTCTGCGACACTCTTCCTAATGAATACAACATTTTAAATTCAATACTAACTACAGATTGTGTAAATTATCAAGTTTCTACTTTTACTGATGTTTTTACGAGATGTTTAAATGAATGTGCCCCTCTTACAACCAAAGTCATGACACGCCCTCCTGCCCCGTGGATTGACTCTCAGTTAAAAGAGCAAATGAAAAGGAGAGATGACCTCCTAAGGCAATTTAAATCTGATAGACAAAACTCCGAGATGGAAAGAGCCTATAGAAGAGAAAGAAACCTTACTAAAACAATGTTGTCCGAAAAGAAGAAAAATCATTTCAGGAAAGAATTTTCCAAGTATAAGGGAAATATCAAAGGAACTTGGAATGTTATAAAAAGAATAATTCCTGCAAATAAGGAAATCTTAGAAAATTCTGACCTTCTCAGTGATAATGTGGAAAAGCGAGTGAATGATTTTAATAAGTATTTTGCTGAAATAGGTAAATCCACATATGAAAAGTCCCAAGATAATAATGACTTGATTATTAATCAACCACATAATTGCCAGCCTCCAGCTGAAAGAAATATTATCAATAATTTTAGACCGCACCCAATCGATTTAGTCACACTTATTCTTATCATAAAGAACCTCAAGCCAACAAACTCTTGTGGTTCCGATGGGATACAACTTCGCTTCCTAATTGACTCATTGCCAGTTACAGTATTTTTCATTTTAGTCATTGTTAATACATCCATTGTTACAGGCATTTATCCTAACCTCTGGAAGCATCCCTATATCATCCCCGTTTTTAAGAGTGGAGATACTAATAATGTTGAAAATTATAGGCCAATCTCTCTTCTCAGCATTCTGTCTAAAATACTTGAGAAGGTAGTTGCCACCCAGTTAATAAATTTCCTTGAATCAAATTGTCTATTATGTGAAGAACAACACGGTTTTCGGCCTAAACTTTCGACCGAGACGGCCCTACTTAAAATTACTGATAAAATTTATAGTAATATTGAAAATAAGAAAATATCACTTTTATTATTGTTAGATTTGTCTAAAGCATTTGACAGTGTACACCATCAAATTCTAATGAGAAAACTTTCCAAAGTTCATGTTGACTCATTTTGGTTCGAAAATTATCTGAAAGATCGAATTCAATCAGTTCGAATGGGCTCGACTCTCTCTTCTTCTTTAGATATCAGTTTTGGCGTTCCTCAGGGTTCAATTTTGGGTCCTCTGCTTTTCTTAATATATGTTAATGATTTACCTCAATTTATAAGAGATTGCCTACTTGTTATGTATGCTGATGACACCCAGATTATGCTTACTGGTGACATTGATAGAATTCCTGAAATCTTAAAAAGGGCTGAAGATATATTAAACTGTGCCAAAAGTTATTTTAACAGTAATGGTCTTTTACTGAACGAAAATAAAACTAAATTCGTTATTTTTGGATCAAATCAATACCTGTCCCGCATTCCTGAGAACATCAGTATAAATTTCAACAATGTTTCACTCTTCCCATCTAATAAGGTTAAAAATCTAGGAGTTATTATGGACAGTACCATGACATTTAATTTTCATATCGATGAACTACATAAAAAAGTGAACGGGACTCTTATTTACTTGAACAGAGTCTATGAAAGATTCGAGCCTGATTGTAGGGTAATTGTAGTACAAACATTGATTTTAAGTATTCTCAACTACTGTCTAAGTGTTTGGGGTTCCACGACTAAGACCCAGATGTTACGAGTGAAAAGGCTCCAGAATTTTGCTGCAAGAGTTGCCATAGGGGGGGTGCATAAATATGATCACGTGACTCCCCTCTTTGAGAGATTGGGTTGGCTAAGGATGGACATGAAGTTCATATATAATATCTGTCTTTTAGTTTTTAAAATAAATCATGGAATATTACCGTAATGGCTCTTCTCATTGCCAACAGTTAATCAAGTGCGTATCAATAACGTCAACACCAGATATCAGAATTCTTTTTACGTGCCCAGAACTTCCACTGATATTGGGGCAAGAGCCTTAAATGTAATGGGCCCGAGACTTTGGAACTCTTTACCCGCAAACTTAAGAAGCTGCCAAACATTACCCTCACTTAAATCTCATCTTTTAAATCACCTACTTAATAAGTGATTTTAGTCTCATTATTATCTTCCCATTGGGTAGACGAAGTGTACGTATGCATATTTTAATGTGTAAATTTTTTTATTTTGTGCTTTGCAAATTTCATTTGTTTTATTTTGACATTTTACATTGTAATTTGTAATTAGATTAATTATCATGTAATAGCCATTTTTGATGGAATAAAGTTTTTGACTTTGACTTTGACTTTGACTATAGTCTTCTTCCAATTTTCCTTTCGATGAATCCTGTAAGACAGTTTGACCTCCTCATCCTCATTTTCCCCTCCTCCATCTCTCAACCCCTGTCCCCCTTCCTCCTCGCTTCCACCCATCTTTATATACTAATGAGTTCCACAATATTGTGGCTGGGTGCCTAAGTAGAGGGGGACATATAAACATCTTATATATATATATATATATATATATATATATATATATATATATATATATATATATATAATATATATATATATATATATATATATATATATGTGTGTGTGTGTGTGTGTGTGTGTGTGTGTGTGTGTGTGTGTGTGTGTGTGTGTGTGTGTGTGTGTGTGTGATTACCTAATTGTGTTTACGGGAAAGAGCCCAAAGCTCGTATCTTCCCGTCTCCTCATCGGTTCCATTTTATACTTAGTCATACTTATCATACCTGTCCTTAAAACTATGGATTGAGATAGCATTAACTACCTCCTCGCTTAGCGAATTCCAATTATCAACTACTCTTACACTGAAAAAGTATTTTCTTACATCCTGCAAAGAAGTTTTCTTACGAAGCTTCAAACTATGACCTCTAGTTCTAGAGCCAGCCATATCAAAATATCGATCCCTATCCACTCTATCATAACCATGAAGTGTGTGTGTGTGTGTGTGTGTATGTGTGTGTGTGTGTGTGTGTGAGTGCGTGCGTGTATGTGTGTGTAGGTGTGTGTGTGTTTCACGAGAAGCACGTGAATATTTTATATGTGAATAATTTGACTACGAAAAGAAAACACAAAACAACGGAGTACCTCAGCTCTTACGAGTATGTTATCTACCCATCTAGAGTACTCCGTTGTCTCCCAGCTTCCATTCGTAGTCATAATAATCATATATATATATATATATATATATATATATATATATATATATATATATATATATATATATATATATATATATACACTTGGTTTTTTGTTTTCCTGGTATTTATTTATATATTTATCTATTTATTAACTCTTATTACCTAAGACAATTTTATAAAGTTAGTGATAAGGACTGTTTTCCTGTAGTCACCATGGCTCAAACGGTAGCGTCCGCGACTCTGAGGCATCAGGTCGAGGGTTCGCGCCCCGTCATGGTCTGAGGTTAGCAAGGACATGCACTCAGGGTAACGATTACATCTGCCAAAACAAGTCCTTAGCAAGAAGGCAACCGTCCTAGCCCTTGCTAGAAAAGGGAGTCCGTGACGTAAAACCGGAACAAGTGATAAGGACAGTTTTCCTCATCTCTTCAATTAAGAGAGAGCAAGTATCCTATTTTTTTTTTCATTGTCTTAGGTGATATTTAGATAGATTGATGGAGAGATAGATATATAGATAAATAGATAGATAGATAGATAGAGAGAGAGAGAGAGAGAGAGAGAGAGAGAGAGAGAGAGAGAGAGAGAGAGAGAGAGAGAGAGAGAGAGAGAGAGAGAGAGAGAGCGAGAGAGAGAGAGAGAGAGGGCAACAGTAATTTGCCCATCTCTCTCATTTTCTTAATTGCTTTGCATATAGAGATATTTTTCTTGCTTCACTTTGACAGGGACATGACACACACTCATAGACCTTTTTCTTCTTCTTCTTCTTCTTCTTCTTCTTCTTCTTCTTCTTCTTCTTCTTCTTCTTCTTCTTCTTCTTCTTCTTCTTCTTCTTCTTCTTCTTCTTCTTCTTCTTCTTCCTCAATATATGTAATTTCTCCTATCATTCTGTTTTGTTTTGTTTTTGTCATCTCCCTGTATTCCTTTTTTTTCTCCTCTTCTCAATTCTTATCTTTTTCTCCTCTTTCTCCTTCTGTTTCACTTTTCCCTGTTTCTTCAGTTTTCCTACTTTGATTTTTCCTTCTTTTCCTTTATATATATTTTTTTCATTTTTTATTACTCTGTGACTTATCCCTCATCCAATATAGGACCTCTATAGCCCTTTAGAGCACTCGTCTCGGGAATTGACATGACCTCTTTTGGACTCACAGTGGTGCGTTAGGATGGACATCTAGTCCCAGTTCTCCAGCTCCAACATGTCTATATACACCCCCATATGAATAGGAATTAATAGTGACACAGACAACGGCAAACTAACAGACAAGTCCTCCTTCACCTCTTCATCTTCCATATTCTTCTATAAATTCTCCTGTCTCCTTCTTCAAATGCAATTGTGTTTATTTAGTTATTTTCTTATCCTGATCTTCCTCCTTCCTATATTCTCCCTTATCCTCAATCTTCTATTGCTTCTTTATCACTTTCCCTCTCGTCTTTCTCCTCTGCATCCTCTTTATCATCTTGTACTGCTTCCGTATCCGTCCACTCTTTCATTTTCAACCACTTATTTTCATCTCCTCCTTTCCCCCTTCGCCTTCGCTACCAACAACAACATATTTATCTTGTTCTCTTTCCTCCTCTTCGGTGACCTGTGCTTTCTCCCTCATTTTCCTTTCTTTATTGCTCTTCCTGCCTTCCTCTCTTCTTTCTTCAACCACATACTATTCTACTTCACTTTCCCTTCCTTTCCAACAGCTGCATTATTTTCTTTCTCTTCTCTTCTCTCCTTATCCTCGGTCTTCTACCTAATCCCCCATTCTCCTCTATCTTCCTTCCTTATCCACTTCCTTCTTCAACTACATATTATCTTTTTTATCCTCTTTCCCCTCTACTCTCCCCTCTAGTAACTCTCTCTCTCTCTCTCTCTCTCTCTCTCTCTCTCTCTCTCTCTCTCTCTCTCTCTCTCTCTCTCTCTCTCTCCTCTCTCTCTCTCTCTCTTCCTTTCTTCCGTGTCTTCTATCTCCTCCTTCATTCTCCTTTCCTTCCCTACTCTTCCTTATCTCATGAAACCCTCTCCCTCAAAAAAAAAAAAAAAAGGATAATTTGACCTGGGTGGCAGAGTGTCCGGACGAAGGCCGCTGCTAATATTCATACGTTACTTGGTATGTCAGCAATTAAATTCAGTGTTGGTCCTTTGCATCAAAAACACAGAACTTTATGGATTCTCGTATCAAGATGGTCAGATATACGATGGACGTAACCCTCACGCGATCACGTGATGGGTATTTTGAACCTTATGCCCAGAGAGTCACATGGTTTGATTTCGACTCTTGGAATGCCATGCGAGGTTAGGGCCTCTGTAAAGGATGGTTCGCGATATGAACTTAAAGTGGTTATTAAGGAAAAATCTTCCTGGCCTTAGTCGGACAGGCGAGCAGACAGATGTATAGAGGAGAGAGGAGAGAGAGAGAGAGAGAGAGAGAGAGAGAGAGAGACTCTCTATTAATGTCACAGCATTTTTTTTTTAATAAGACGTTGATAAATTACACACACACACACACACACACACACACACACACACACACACACACACACACACACACACACACACAGTGGTAATCTCAGGCATAAGTGAATCCCAGGAGCCAACATGGCAGGGGAGACTTGAAGAAAATAAAGCTAGGGTTGTAGACCTGATAAGAAAGCTTGGAGTAGTATGTGGTCCTGAGGATATTGTAAACATACACCAACTAGGTAAATATTCGAGGGAAGGAAAGCCGAGACCAACAAAAGTAACCTTTGAGAGAGGGGAGACATGTAGGGAAATATTGTTGAGAAAAAAAAGTCTAAAAGACCTTCAAGAATGCAAAGAAGTGTTCATTAGACGATACAGAACACAGGAAGAGATGGGAAAGATCAAAAACTTGTTGCAAGAGGCAAGAAGGTTAAATGATGAAAGAAATGAAGAAGAGAAGAAAAATTTTCGTTACGGAATACTTCCAGACAAAGGGGAGATAAAGAAGATAATGACAGAAGATCAGGGGATGGGGCCTCATTAAGATTGTTATACACAAATGCTGATGGATTAGCTGGTAAGGCAGTAGAATTAAAAGATAGGATTCACAACAGTAAGGCAGATATAGTAGCAATTACAGAGACTAAGTTGAGTGAGGACATAAACAGTGTCACAGTTTTTCCTAAGGGCTTCAGAATACTAAGGGTCGAAAGATCTGAGAGGACTGGTGGAGGGATAGCACTGCTCATAAGTGAGAGGATTCAAGTTGAAGAGATAAACTTGGCTATAGAAAGTGAGTTCAGGGAATTTCTTGTTGCTCGCATAAATACTGGGTCAGAGAGCATTATAATAACTGTTGTATACAACCCACCAAGGAACCAAAATAGGCTTGAAATTTATGAGGAAAGTCATATAGGTACGATTGAAGTCATAAACTCAGTTGTTAACATGGCGCGGGAGAAAAAATGTAGGATTTTGATTATGGGAGACTTTAATCATAAAGAGATAGATTGGATAAATCTTGACCCACACAGTGGTGAGGACTCCTTTGGGGCAAGATTCCTAGATTGCGTACAAGGGAATTTCCTACACCAACATGTAATGGAACCAACAAGAGCCAGGGGTGGGGATGAGCCATCACTACTTGATCTGGTGTTCACAGATAATGTGTTGGATATTGAAAATATTGAGTATGAACCACCAATTGGAAAGAGTGACCACTGTGTGTTGTTGATGGAGTATATCATTGAAGACATTCTTCCTGAGAGTAGAGGCACTGAGGACATGAGGAGGAACTATCAGAAAGGAGATTACATCAAAATGAATGAGCTTTTTGCAGTTATTGACTGGAGAACCTTATTTTACAACAAATCTGTACAAGAAATGTATGACATCTTTTGTGAGAAATATGGGAAGATAGTAGATTGCTGCATACCTGTCACCAAAGTAGGTGTAATTCATGCCAGAGAGAAATGGTTCGATAATGGGTGTAAAAGAGCTAAGGAGTGGAGAGACAAATGCTGGAAAAGGTATAGGAGGAGAAAAAACATAAATGCCTGGCAAACCTACAAAAGAGCAAGAAATGACTACCTAAGTAAAAGGAGAGAGGCAGAGAAAGATTATGAGAGGGACATCACCAGGAAGGCTAAAGAAAATCCCAAGCTTTTCCACAGCTTTATCAGAGGAAAACTGAAGGTAAAAGAACAGGTTTTAAGGCTAAAGAGAGCGGATGGAAGCATCACTGAGACGGACGAAGAGATCTGCAAAGAATTGAACAAGGAGTTTCAGTCAGTATTTACAGTAGAAAATACCCCACCCCCTCAGATTGCAGTGATAGAAGCTCAAGGGCCGGTATTAGAGAACATCAACCTTACAGCCACAGAGGTATGCAGGGCGCTGATGGATTTAGATGTTCATAAAGCTACAGGTCCTGATGACATATCCCCTCATGTGCTTAAAAAATGCGCAAACACAATATCAGTGGCACTAAGTATCATATTTAAGGAGTCATTGGAGTCGGGGGAGATTCCAAGATGCTGGAAACAAGCAAATGTGATACCTATCTTCAAAAAGGGAAGGAGGGATACGGCTCTGAACTATAGACCAGTTTCCTTGACCAGCATAGTTTGCAAAGTTATGGAGAAACTACTAAGGAAACATATCTCTCTTCACTTGGAATCCTTCAACTTTTTGTCAGTGAGGCAACATGGCTTCAGAGAAGGAAGATCAACAGTAACAAACTTATTAGAATTTTATGATGAGGTAAGCCAAATCTTACAGGAAAGAGAGGGCTGGGCAGATTGCATATTCCTAGACTTCCAGAAAGCGTTTGACACTGTTCCACATGGGAGACTTATTAGGAAGCTGCAATCAATGGCTAGAATAGGTGGAAATGTCTTGGAATGGATAAAAACTTACTTAGAAGGAAGGGAGCAGAGGGTTAGAGTAAGACACTCAGTGTCTGAATGGAGAAGAGTTAGTAGTGGAGTTCCACAGGGTTCAGTTTTAGGGCCACTTTTGTTCCTTGTATATGTAAATGACCTACCAGAGTCTGTAAATTCATTCATGAATATGTTTGCAGATGATGCAAAGATTGTGAAGAAAGTAAAAAACGAGAACAATGGTAGAGAACTTCAGGAGGATCTAAATAATCTGCATGAGTGGTCAGAAAAGTGGCTAATGAAATTCAATACCTCAAAATGTAAGGTAATGAGAATGGGTACAAGTGCAAGAAGGCCCAAGCTTGACTACTCGGTGGCTGGAGTACAACTTCAGGAGACAGAAAATGAGAGAGATCTAGGAGTAAACTTATTGGCAGATTTGTCTCCAGAAATACATATAAATGGCGTAGTAAGGGCAGCATATGCATTCTTATCAAATGTAAGGGTAGCCTTCAGGCACATGGACAAGGAAATGTTCAGAAATATTTATGTAACCTATGTGAGGCCAAAACTCGAATATGCAGCCCCCTTTTGGAATCCGCACTTGAAAAAGCACATAGCTAAGCTTGAAAAAGTTCAAAGACATGCCACGAAACTGGTGCCAGAAATACGCAATCTCGGTTATGATGAGAGGCTGAGGGAATTAGACTTGCCATCACTCGAAGCTAGAAGAGTAAGGGGGGATATGGTGACAGTCTTTAAATTCCTTCATGGTTATGATAGAGTGGATAGGGATCGATACTTCGATATGGCTGGCTCTAGAACTAGAGGTCATAGTTTGAAGCTTCGGAAGAAAACTTGTTTGCAGGATGTAAGGAAATACTTTTTCAGTGTAAGAGTAGTTGATAATTGGAATTCGCTAAGCGAGGAGGTAGTTAATGCTACCTCAATCCATAGTTTTAAGGACAGGTATGATAAGTATCACTAAGTCTAAAAATGGAACCGATCAGGAGACGGGAAGATACGAGCTTTGGGCTCTTTCCCGTAAACACAATTAGGTAATCACAATTAGGTAATCACACACACACACACACACACATATATATATATATATATATATATATATATATATATATATATATATATATATATATATATATATATATATATATATATATATATATATATATATATATATATATATATATATATATATATATATATATATATATATATATATATATATATATATATATATATATATATATAAATTATTATTTGAAAATTTTTACAACTTTTAACCAAACAAACTTTAATAATTACTTTTATATATAATTGCGTTTAAATAGAAAGAGGGAGAGGGAGAGAGAGAGAACCATTGAACGAAGCAATATGAAAGAGAGAGCCAAAGGAAGTGACATGCACCTCTGCTCCATAACAACGTCAAAACTGGCATGATTTGTGCACCAAAATATGCCACAGTGAACTCCGCCTTAACAAACCCACGAAATACACCGCAGTGAACACCTCCAAAACAGACCGAGTAAATTTGCCATGGTGAACTCCAGATTAGCAGATCGACTAAACATGCCGCAGTGTACACCGACTATGTCAAAGTGAACTCTTACTAAATATGCCACAGTGACTTCCGAATAAGCAGAGTGACTTAAGTATGCTACATTGATTACCGAGTAACCAGACCGACTAAATATGCCTCACTAAAAAAGTCACCTAAATAGACCAACTGAATATACTCTAATGAACTGTGCTTATAAAAAGCAACTGAATATTCCTCAGTGAATTCCTCTTTAACAAACTAGATATGCCTTACTGAACGCTAACTTGATAAACCCATTAGATATACCAGTGAATGCCATAAAAAATATATCAACTAAATATGTCATAGTGAACACCTTCTAAACAGACCAACTGAATATGCCATTGTGAACTCTTATAAATGGACTTCGCCTAAACATGCCAAGTGAGTAAATGCCACATTAACAGTTGTTCTGAATATGCCACAGTGAACTCTGCATAAGACTAGACATGCCTCAGTATACTCAACTTAGACTTACTGTGCATGCCGCAGTGTCCTCCTTTTAAACAGATTCACTAATTATACCGCAGTGACTTCACCAAAGTAGACCAACTAAATATTCAACAGTGAACACCGCTTCAAGCGACCAATTAAATATTTCAACTTAAACTACTCTTAAAAATAATGATAAAATATTCTATCATGAATGCCTACTCAATTCCTCTTTAAGAGACCAAGTCAGTATGCCTCAGTGACTAAATATGTCACAGCTTACGCCGCGTACAAATACTAACGAAATATGCCCAGAAAATATCGCTTAACCCAGCTTATATTGCTACAATGAACTCTACTTACAGAGGCAAGTTAAACATGCCCCAGTTAACTCTGCCTAATCAAACTGAATATATAAGCCACAATAAATACCACTTGAAGAAACTAAATATGCTACAATGAATTCAGCTTGAACAGAATAACTAAAAATTTCATCGTGGACCCCTAATAAACAAGCTAATGATATTAATATATTAGGAATCACGATAGCCTCTAACTTGTCTTGGAGGAATCACATAATCCAAATATCTAAATCTGCATCCAAAAGATTGGGGGTTCTATTTCGTTTTCGTCATTACTTTTCCTCTTTACAGTTACTTAAAATCTATAAAGGTCTTATCAGTCCATTCTAGAATACTGCTTGCACATCAGGGGTGGTTCTTCATATACTTGTTTCCTTGACAGGGTTTAATCTAAAGCAGTCCGACTCATTAATAACCCTTCTCTTCTAATCTGGATTCTCATTCTCTTCGCCGTAAGGTATCATCCCTATCTCTTTTCTATCGCTACTACTTCCATCGCTGCTCTGATGAGTTGGCGAGTTGCATCCCTTCACCAC
>JAXCGZ010015349.1:40000-50000 GCA_037179515.1 Halocaridina rubra | reverse complement strand
CCTCAGCTCCACTACATTCAACTTTTTCCTTTCATCCTCTCTTGCATTTCAAGTCTTTGCTCCATACAATGCTGTCGGCACAATCACACCTTCATATATCCTTCTCTTTGCATTCATTCCCAAGTATCTATTGCTTATTACACTTTTCAACCCACCTAGACATTTCCTGGCTTCCTTCACTCTATGACTTACCTCTGCATCCACAGATACTTAAAACTCTCAACTTTTTCAAGCAACTCCCCATTCACTCCTACATTCAGTCTGTCAATATTAACACTACTCGAGCATGTCATGACTTTACTTTTACCAATATTCACTCGTAGCTTCCTTCTTTTACACACCCTATAGCAAACTCAGTCACCATATGATTCAGTTCATTCTCAGTATCAGCCACCAGTACAGTATCATCCACAAATAGCAACTGATTCAATTTCCACAACCTTCCATTCTCACCCACTAATTCCAGACCTCTGTCTGATACTCTTTCATTTACTTCCATTACCACTCCATCCATATACACATTAACCAACCATGGAGACATTATGCAACCTTAGCGTAACCCTACATTCACCGCAAACCAATCACGCATACCATTCCCGACAATATAATATAAATCTTGTATTTTCTTTTTTAAATCATGAGCGAAAACTCCCTCTGATTAGAAAACAAATCTGACAAGTTATTGTGGACTTTTATACTCTACATTTAAATTTTTATTCAAGAAATCTATTATATTGAAAACCTTTAATTATTAACAATCCTTAATTAGTAATAATAGTAATTGTGACTAACACTCATTAAGTAATCGTGAAAATGTTTCAAGGTTTAGAAAGTAAATATGGGAATATCTAAAAAAAAAAAAAAAGTTGGAAACTTTTTTCCTCTGAATCTAGTTTTTTTTTAATCCACTTGTGTGCGCAAGCATTCTGAAGGAGTTCGTAACGGATAGCTTCTCCAAGCATCAATTTTCTGAAGAAGAAGAAAAAAAACGTTTTTAACAACAAGTATTTTGAAGAATAATAGAGGATGAGAAGGGTCACTGATGGTAAAAGGGAGCGAGGATAGAAAATAGAGAAAAGGGATAGAAAGGGACTAATATAGAAAAGGTAGTTGTACTGTTAGTAACGAAGGTAACTGGAATCCCTTGTAAGAAGAGAAAAACTGAATGGGTTCTAGTATCCAACCCTTGGGGACAACAATACCTGTTAAAAATAAAAGTAAAAAAGAGAAAATAAAAAACATGACAAAGGGTTAAACTTGAGGCAAGACCATCCTTTTAATTAACAATGTCAGCGCGCCTTCTGGAGCTTTTTTTTATATCTATAGCCATAGTTTGGTCATTTCTGATCGTTCAGTTGCTTATCACTTCGTTCAGTATTAATTCAGGCCTGATCATAGTAGTGCATTAGTTTTCTAATTATCATTATTAATAAATGAAATATTATGTAACAAGTGACCAAAATGCATTGGCCATATCCAAATGATTTAGTTCACTCTAACCAATTAATACACAAATTACATACTGTATTAGACCAGCCTTTAAGAAAATTACGAAACGTTTTGAAATCGCTTCGAACAAAGAGAGGTTTTGATGTCCGTCATATTTTTAGTCATGTGCTTGTTTGTCAAAGAGAAGGAAGGGAGGGGAAGGGAGAGAGAGAGAGAGAGAGAGAGAGAGAGAGAGAGAGAGAGAGAGAGAGAGAGAGAGAAGGATGGAAGGGTAGAAAAAAAGAGAGGAAAGATGGAATTATTAAAGGCTTTGTTACTGGTTTAGGAAGAAAAGAGGTAAAAGGAAAGTACCGAAAGGAAAAAAATATTATTGACAGACTTTAATAGACAGATGAACAGGTTGGTAGATAGATAGATTAGTTTGACCAATAGGTAGCTATTTAAATAGATACACTGATCATAGATAAAAAAAAAAATAACAAATGCAAGACACACATTGGCTCGATTTCTTAAAGAGTGTAAACCTAGGCATTTACGAGGTCAAAAGATCGGTTCCCGTCCAAGACCGAGAGTTTAAGCTATATCCTGGCAGGTACTGCTGTGGTTGGGCACCACAGTGGGGGGTTGGGGCTTGCCCCGGCTGACGAATACCCATTGTATTGTAATGGAAATAAAGGTTCATTATTATTATTATTATTATTATTATTATTATTATTATTATTATTATTATTATTATTATTAGGATACCATATTGTTAGTTAGCTAGAGACACACAAATGGATTTCATAAACGCATTTGACGCGATTCTGTGGCCCGATTTCTTAAAGAGTGTAAACCTAGGATACCATATTGTTAGTTAGCTAGACACAAATGGATTTCATAAACGCATTTGACGTGATTCTGTGGCCCAATTTCTTAAACAGTGTAAAACTAGGATACCATATTGGTAGTTAGCTAGACACACAAATGGATTTAATAAACGCATCTGACGCGATTCTGTGTATGGCTAGGATCCCGTACGGGATCCTAGCTTTACACTGTTTAAGAAATCGGACCATTGAGTAGACAGTAATAAAAAAGTGAAATATATAAATATATAGTATATAGTTTGCTTTGCAGATGAGATATATAACCAGATGGATCGATAGCTAGATGAATAATAAAAAAAATATTTTCTTAGAGAAAAGTAACTGATTAATATATAAACATTAATGTTATTTGACAGAGATGACTATAGAGATCGTACAATACATACAGATAAAAATACAAAAATAGATTACAGCACAAAGAGTTAACGAGAGAGAGAGAGAGAGAGAGAGAGAGAGAGAGGAGAGAGAGAGAGAGAGAGAGATTCATTGCCTTCAATTAGGCCGGGGTATTAACTGCAAATTATCGAATTATTGACAACACGCAGCCATTTGTTATATCACTGGGTTGGGGAGCAGCAAATGTCGCCCAGATTCTATTACGATTATTCTAAATTTATTTATGAGATAGGCATTTATTTATTCATTCATTTCTTTATTTAATTATTATTATTATTATTATTGCTGTTATTATTATTATTATTATTATTATTATTATTATTAGTAGTAGTAGTAGTAGTAGTAGTAGTAGTATCATTATTATTATTATTATTGTAGTTCTTCTTCTTCTTCTTCTTCTTCTTCTTATTATTATTATTATTATTATTATTATTATTATTATTATTATTATTATTATTATTATTGTAGTTCTTCTTCTTCTTCTTCTTCTTCTTCTTCTTCTTCTTCTTCTTCTTCTTCTTCTTCTTCTTCTTCTTCTTCTTCTTCTTCTTCTTCTTCTTCTTCTTCTTCTTCTTCTTCTTCTTCTTCTTCTTCTTCTTCTTCTTATTATTATTATTATTATTATTATTATTATTATTATTATTATTATTATTATTATTATTATTATTGTAGTTCTTCTTCTTCTTCTTCTTCTTCTTCTTCTTCTTCTTCTTCTTCTTCTTCTTCTTCTTCTTCTTCTTCTTCTTCTTCTTCTTCTTATTATTATTATTATTATTATTATTATTATTATTATTATTATTATTATTATTATTATTATTATTATTATTATTATTATTATTATTATTGAAGTCACCGTGGCTCAAGCGGTAGCGTCCGCGACTTTGATGCGTCAAGTCGAGGGTTCGCGCCCCGTCACGGTCTGAGATTAGCAAGGGCATGCACTCAGGGTAACGATTACATCTACCAATTACAAGTCCTTCTCAAGAAGGCAACCGTCCTAGCCTTTGGTAGGAAAGGGAGTCCGTGACTTAAAACCAGAACATTATTGTTATTATTATTATTATTATTATTATTATTATTATTATTATCATTATTATAATTATTATTATTATTATTATTATTATTATTATTATTATTATTATTATTATGATTATTATTATTATTATTATTATTATTATTATCATTATTATTATTAATTTTGGAGGTCGCATTAGCTCATTGGTAGAGTGCGCGAGTCTGGAAATGGCTAACGTCGATTCGATCCCAACGCGACGCGTTAAAAAGGGCATCTAGCCTTATCCCCCTTCTTCACCATGACTGTGTTCAACCCCCATTCGAAAGGGGAGTAATTATGGCATAAGACGGTGAATTATTGTTATTTTTATTTATTATTATTATTATTATTATTATCATTATTATTATTATTATTATTATTATTATTATTATTGTTATTATTATTATTATTATTATTATTATTATTATTATTATTATTATTGTTGTTATTATTATTATTATTATTATTATTATTATTATTATTATTATTATTAGTAGTAGTAGTAGTAGTAGTAGTAGTAGTAGTAGTAGTAGTAGTATCGGCATGAAAGCTTCATGACGAACATTTTTACCCTCATCAAAGCCTTTGCTCTTATAAATTTTGTGTCACTATTGACCTCATTTCCTGTGCATATCTAAGGCCTTGCTCATTAAACCTGCTGAGATGGTACTGTTCTTCTCACCACATTAAGGATGCTACTCCCCCCCCTTATTATCCCCATGAACTTTTGCGTGGCATCAAAGATAAGGGGATGGGGAAGTGGACAATTCCCCCTCTTTATATATTTTTCCCCTCCTTGCATATCTAATGATGTACTCAACACCCCAGCTAATTTTACAGTTTTTCCCACTACACCAGAGATACCAACTAGCCTGACCTTTTTATACCCATGAAGTTTGACTAAAAGAGACAAAGTTTGGATGAATAGCTGTCCCTCCATCACTAATTATTTTGATCCTTCTCTACATATATAAAGGTTGCAGGGTGGTTATCTTTGCTGTAATTCAATCTCTAGCTCGTAAAAATGCTCTTCACTCGTTCTTTCATCCGCTCTACTGATAACGTAGTACTTACTTGGCCTACTAAGATGACATGAAACTACTACTACCACTATCGCTTCTGCTGCTGTTGCTAATACTACTACCAATACTATTATTACTACTGCTCCAACAACTACTACTACAATTTCCAGCGCTGGTTACCTCAATGAATCACTTACTTTGTTAAGATTTGCACAGCTTTGCCTACGTGGGACAAAGTCCCACTGGAGGTTAGAAAATGAAAAATATAGAGACGTGCTGGATGTATATATTAAGAATGGAATTAGGATATAGTGTTGAATATAAATGTTTAATAAAGAAAGAAAAAAAATGAAGTAATGCAGTGAGTTGCTCGAGAGCTTATCCGCTTTGTTTCACGGCTAAAGAACCTTAAATATGCTTACCCATGACGGCAAACTATTCATACTTGGAAGACGTGTCTCTTAGAATAAGAAGCTGCTTATACTACTACGACTACTGTTCCCACTACTACTATTGCTACTACTACTACTACTACTACTAATACTACTAATAGAATAATAATAATGATAATAATAATAATAATAATAATAATAATAATAATAATAATAATAATAATAATAATAATAATAATAATAACACTAGCTATATTTTCCAGTTACGTTTGATATCCTTGATACTGCTGAACCAGTTGTTAGTAATACTCTCTCTCTCTCTCTCTCTCTCTCTCTCTCTCTCTCTCTCTCTCTCTCTCTCTCTCTCTCTCTCTCTCTCTCTCTCTCTCTCTCTCTCTCTCTCTCTCTCTCTCTCTCTCTCTCTCTCTCTCTCTCTCCCTCCGTGGCACATAGACTTTAGGAGTGCCCTTAGGGGCATGTTCTAAAACCCAAGATAATCCCTTTAGGGCTCCTTCCCTGTTCTTCCCTAAGCCTTTGGTTGGTATTGGATATCAATAATAATCATTGTGTGTTAGCATTGTAATCACATTCCCTCTTCTTTATTCCCTTCCCCTTCCCTCCCCTCCCCTCCTCTTCTTTTTACCCCTTCCTTCCTCCTCCCCATTCTTCTTCTTCTTCTTCTTCTTCTTCTTCTTCTTCTTCTTCTTCTTCTTCTTCTTCTTCTTCTCCCTTGTTGTTGTTGTTGTTGTTGTTGTTGTTGTTGTTGTTGTTGTTGTTGTTCTTCTTCTTCTTCTTCTTCTTCTTCTCTTCTTCTTCTTCTTCTTCTTCTTCTTCTTCTTCTTCTTCTCCTCCCTTCTTCTTCTTCTTCTTCTTCTTCTTCTTCTTCTTCTTCTTCTTCTTCTTCTTCTTCTTCTTCTTCTTCTTCTTCTCCTCCTCCCTTCTTCTTCTTCTTCTTCTTCTTCTTCTTCTTCTTCTTCTTCTTCTTCTCCCTTGTTCTTCTTCTTCTTCTTCTTCTTCTTCTTCTTCTTCTGCTTCTGCTTCTTCTTCTTCTTCTTCTTCTTCTTCTCCCTTGTTCTTCTTCTTCTTCTTCTTCTTCTTCTCCCTTTTTCTTCTTCTTCTTCTTCTTCTTCTTCTTCTTCTTCTTCTTCCTATCTCTTTTCGCCTCCTGTTTATCTTCGTCTTCCTTCCTCCCTCTTTTATCCCCTTCTCTTCTTCTTGTCATGTCCCACCTGCCAGTAACTCCTCTTCCAGTTTCCCCTATTTCTTCTTCTCTTCTTCATTTCCTCCTATATGGCCCTTCCTCCTTTCCCTACTCTTTGATTACTAATTGATTTTTTAATCTTCCTTTTCCTTTTCCCATTCTTTTTCCACCTCCTCCTCCTCCTCCTCTTGTCTTGACTTTCTCCTCTTTCTGTTTCTCTCGCTTCCACCTCCTACTATACCTCTTTTTCTCTCGTTCTTCCAACAGCTTTCTTTACTTGTCTGCTCTTCCTCCACCTCTTATCCTTTTCGCTTTCCCATGCTGCTAACACCTCCTCTTCCTTCACTTTTCCTCCTCTTCCCTCTCCCCATCGTCTAATCCTCTTTATATCATGATTCTTCCTCTTCCCTCTTTTTCTTTATTATGCTTCTCTCTCCTTCTGTTATTTTGCTGTTCTTATTACTGCTCTTCCTCTCTCTGTCTTTTACTTTCCTCGCCTCATCTTCTCCTCTATCTTTATCTGTTCCTCTTCTTGCCCTTTTTTTCCTCCTCTTCTTGTCCTTCTTCCTCTTCCTTCCGTGCCTTCCTTCACCCTTCCTCTAATCTCTTCTCAGGGCATCTCGATGTAACCAGCAGAGCGTAAGATATGTCCTTACCTGCCTCTGTGTAAACCCAGTAATTGGGAGAGAGAGAGAGAGAGAGAGAGAGAGAGAGAGAGAGAGAGAGAGAGAGAGAGAGAGAGGAGAGAGAGAGAGGATATTCTGAAAAAAAATTGCTTCCAAATAAAGCCAAATTTTGTATATATTTTGCTTTATCTTCATATTAAAATCTCTAATTCTGCTATTGAAGTTTTTGACCAATTTTCGATATGCTTTCTTTACTTTTTATTTTCCTTTTTCTTCATGTTTCCCTGAAAAAATAATAATATCATTATTAATATTCCTTTTTCTTTTCTTGTTTTTTAAGTTATTGAACATTGTACAGCATTCTATCGTCTCTTCATCATTTGATTATTCTTAATGTTAAGCTTTCTCAATAATTAGGATCATTCATTCTTCAATTTCACACTTGCTTTATATTCTTTGTAAATGTCTGAATAATATAGAACATACTTTTTAATTTTTTTTCAATTTTCTATTTAAATTTCTGCAAAATGTAAAAGAATTTTTTTTTATTTATTAATTTTTTCTATTTATTCTATTTAAGGTTCTTTGCAATTTTTAAGTATTTTTTTCATCATTTTGAAATTTCCCTTTTATTCTGTTCTACGTTTTTAAAAATTTTAAAGCATTCTTCGTTTTAAATTTTCTATTTTTATTTATAGGTGTATGAATAAATTTAAAATACTTTATTCAGTTTAAATGCTTCTATTTCTTTCATTTTCTGTCTGGAAATCTTAAGTCCTTTCAACTCGAATTTGGAAGTTTCTGTTCCTTCTATTTAAAATTATGGAAAAAAAATTTAACTTTCTCTTTATAGTTAAAAATTTCCTATTTCTTTCATTGATGTTTCCCTGGAAATTGCAACATTTTTCCTTTTCATTCTTCATTTTCATTTTAAACTATTATTTATTAAATTTATATTTTTTTTTCTCTAAGCGTTTCTGAAAAATAAATCATCATAAGCGATTCTATTCCTATTAAAATTCCGGAAAAATCAAACATAATTTCTTCAATTGAATTTTTTTTTTATTTTCTTATTTAAGTGTCTGAAGAAATTCCCATTTAAATTTATTTTGCGTGTTTTTTTTTATTTTAATTTTGGGATACATAAGATACTAATAGATCCTTTATTCATTTTTTTCTTTTTCTTCTGTTTAAATTTAAAAAGAAATATGAAAGCACTCTTTATAATTTTAAGTTTACCTTTCATATCTATTTAAATTTCCTAAAAATTTTAAAACTTTTCTTCATTTCAAATGTTCCCGTTTCCTAAATCTAACTTTCTGAAACAATAAATGCATATTTTTCTCTTAGTCTCTGAAAGTAAAATTTAAATATTCTTTTTCAAATATTTCTTTTTCCTCTATTTAAGGTTTTGTTTTATTTAAAAGATTATTCTTAAATAAAAATTTTCCTTTTTCTGCTTTTCATGCTTTTTCTACCTAGCCATTTTTCCCCTTATAAGGGGAGTGGCTGAGTCAAGGGAATATACTCTGACTCTTTGGGAAGATAAAATACAGAGGAGGATATGCCTAGTTCCCCTCGCTCCGTCCCATTTAGTCGACTCTTACGACAAGCAGGAGAACACGGAGGAAGTATTCTAGCCCCCCTCCCTCAGTTTTTTTGAAGAATTTAAGACATTCTTTCTTCATCATATTTTCTTTTCCCTCTATGTAAGTTTCTTTTCATTTATAAATATTCTTTTTACATTTTTCATTTTACATTTTCCTATCTTTAAGCTAATGTAAAACAGTTGTAAAGCTAAATTATATCCATTTTTATCTTTTTCTTGTATGTAAAAGTCTGTAACACTTTAACATTTTTTAACTTTGAATTGTCCTTTATATGAATCAAGTAAAAAATTAAAACCATTCGATCTTCCGTATGAATTCTCCTTTTTCTTCTACTTAAATTTCTGGAAAATCAAGACCTCTGAAAAAAAAAGAAGATAATAAGCATGATCTCTTAATTATTATTATCCTCTTTCTCCGATGTTAAACGCTTTTTTAATTTAGTTTTTCCTTTCGTCTGTCAAAATACCTCAAACAAAATTTAATCCATGTTTTCATCATGTGTAAGTTTCTGAAAACCTAAAAAAAATAATCATTCTTTATTTTAATGTTTCCTTTCTCTTCTGTTCAAGTTTCAGTGAAATCTTATATACAGTCTTTTTTCATTTATATTTTCCCATTATTTTGTATTTAATTTTATGGAAAACTTGACACATTTGCACTAATAAGACTGTGCCAATAGACCGAAGTAAATTAGCGATTGCTGATGCCAGAGTGCCTAGTATTTTTTTTTTTATAAGAGGATAACTGCGGGATGAGCATTTTTGCTCGTATCGAAGCTTTAGTTTGTGAAGAATTACTGTTACATCATTAGCCCACTATATATATATTGGTTTACTCTTCGCTGTAGCACAGTCGTTAGAGCACTCAACTCAGGAGGTGACAGAACCGCGATTTAGCCCACTGCTGGGCGCTTGGAAAGTCATTCAGCTTTTATTCCCCAGGTCCACACAGTCTGTGTCTACCCCTATAATAGGGACACATAGTGACGCATAAAACAAAAACAAACTCGCCGAAGCCATTGAATTTACAGAGATAAAAACGTTATAAGAAATTATATTTTGTTAGCCTCTTCCTCAGCAGCTCTTCCCCCTCTCATATGGGGTCGCTGTTTCTAATTACCCACTTTGATGTTATTCAGATGTTATTCCTGACACCGATATAAACAGATTTTCACATGCTCATATGGGGTCACTGTCTCTCACTAACCTGTTAGAGACTAATACTTGTATTTGTTTCAACTAAATTTATCCGATTTTGGAGTGAATGTACACGCACAGACCCACACACAAACGTATGCACACACGAACAGACGCTATTGCACACACTCGAGTACCAAAAAGAAAAGCTAATATGAGATGATATTTATCATCAGTTATAAGTA
>JAXCGZ010015349.1:30000-32500 GCA_037179515.1 Halocaridina rubra | reverse complement strand
AGATATATTTACTCAAAAGATTCGTTAGTGGATATTAATTTTTGATTGCCTAGAAATAAAAGGCCAATTCTCCCAAAGTCATCAGAGTGAGCAGATAGAAGACCTCCTTAAACTGTCGTCAAATGTTTTTTTAAAGTGAAAATGATGACTAAAATGGCTCAATAATACTGGAGCCTCTAACGGGTTCACATATCTTGCGACAAAGACAAAGGACATATCTTGATAAACATGACTTTACAGATTCCATTTCTCTTAACTGAGGATGGCAAATTGAAGGTCCACTAGATATGTGCCAATATGATTTTTTTTTAACTGAGGATCATACTATAGCATGCCGTACGGGAGGATTTGTATATTTGATACATGATAAAGTCCTGATATTACTGCAATATATCAAAATGTATCTATAAACATGGGTTTGAGCCTATCCTTCACCACTTATTGGGAAAGTAAAGTCCCACAAGACAGTTAACAAGTCTAATTAGAAACAAGTTGACAATACTGCCCGAGGGTTTTGGACACCCTACCAAAAAATATTATTCTGTTTTAAAATATTTATGCTGCTTATCCCAAGCCATGACCATCAACACTGGAAATTGTCCACAAAGAGAACTCGAAGGAAACGATACTACAAGCCTTTGAACTAATGACCAAGACTGTGCTTGGATAATGAGTTCCTTTGATGATTAAGACATTAAGTAAAACGAGTTCACACACCAGAATTTTATATTCAAGGCAGAGAAATATATGAAATATAAAAGCTAAGAGAATCTTGATATTCTTTTATATATGTATTTATTTATTTATTTATTTATTTATTTACATATTGCGATGCAGAATCCATTTTGTCGTGAGTCCGTATTTTTTTGCCTCCGTGGAACGAAATATTACTGTAAAGTAGTTAGACTGGGAAACTAGTTTTTGATAGTAGAATTAAGAAGTAACCTTGAATGTAAATAAATTTCATTAAAAGTAAAGAAAGTAAGAAAATAGTGTGAACTCGAGAGATAGTATACTTTGTTCAAGCGTCAAGGATTTTTACAAAGGCATACCCATATCGGGATCGTAGTCGAGCCAGGAAAGGTGGTTCTTTCATTTTCCAAGTGGAAAAAGTAGTAGTAGTAGTAGTAGTAGTAGTAGTAGTAGTAGTAGTAATAGTAGTAGTAGTAGTAGAAGCAAGTCGTATTCATCTTATATATATATATATATAAATATATATATATATATATATATATATATATATATATATATATATATATATATATATGCGTGTGTATGTATGTGTGTGTGTATTATATTATTTATTCTATAAGGTTGATTGTTTCAGTTAAGTATTTAGAATAATTATAAGCTGCTAACGGACGGACAGCGGAGCTGAAATAGTTTGCAGAACATCATTGAAATCCTTCCTGCGTATCTGTAAATTTTGAAGGAACTTAATTTTTGAAGCAGCCTGGGCATTGCCATTTCATTGCACGTACTCATTCCATCTACTGAGTTGGCAAGGATTAGAAATGAAAGTGCCTTGAATGTCTTTTATTTGTGTCTATTTTTTTTTTTATCCTTTGTCAAGCAACGAGGCAAATTCGACCTAAAATTCCATAAAATGGGGGAGCCCAACAAGTAACCCATCGAGCCGCGGAAGTATGATGTGAACAGGAAAACATAATAGACAGAAGGAAGAACAGATATGACGGACAGCATCAGAGCAGTGTAATTACAACCCGTCCCTTACCCGTCCAAAAAAGTAAGAGAGAGAGAGAGAGAGAGCGAGCGAGAGAGAGAGAGAGAGAGAGAGAGAGAGAGAGAGAGAGAGAGAGAGAGAGAGAGAGAGAGAGAGAGAGAGAGCAATGCAACGAAAAAGTGAGTGCGGTAAAGATACCAAAATATAAGAGGGAAATGAGATTAAATAGCGAGAGAGAGAGAGAGAGAGAGAGAGAGAGAGAGAGAGAGAGAGAGAGAGAGAGAGAGAGAGAGAGAGAGAGACTCCCTTGTTCTCTGTATCGTAGGAAACGGGCATTTTTCCCCGTACAGTTTTTTCCACAAGAAAGAATTAAATTGTCCTTTCCTGTGGGATTTTTTTTTATTCTATCCTTCCTTGGTCGCCCCCCCCCCCCGCAAACCTTGCGTTTCATGTATTAAGCTTTTTTTTTATTCATTTATTTATCTATGTATTTATTTATTCATGTATTTCATTATCTGTCTATCTATCTATCTATCTATCTATCTATCTATCTATATATATATATATATATATATATATATATATATATATATATATATATATATATATATATATATATATATATATATATATATATATATATATATATATATATATATATATATATATATATATAAAGTTGTTAAACATTTGGGTACAGCATCCATCTCTCTCTCTCTCTCTCTCTCTCTCTCTCTCTCTCTCTCTCTCTCCTCCTCTCTCTCTCTCTCTCTCTCTCTCTCTCTCTCTCACACACACACACACACACACACACAC
>JAXCGZ010015349.1:25000-27500 GCA_037179515.1 Halocaridina rubra | reverse complement strand
GTTCGAACATCACTTCAAACACTTGTCTGTCGAACCGCATTCGACGAACCGTTTGACCGTGTAAAGCGCCCTTTAGAGAGTCTGCCTTGTGAAGCTCGTCTTGGTTGTCGAACACGGAACTTGTTCGACAACCAAATACCCCGTTCACACGTTCGAACATCACTTCAAACACTTGTCTGTCGAACCGCATTCAACGAACCGTTTGACCGTGTAAAGCGCCCTTTAGAGAGTCTGCCTTGTGAAGCTCGTCTTGGTTGTCGAACACGGAACGTGTTCGACAACCAAATACCCCGTTCACACGTTCGAACATCACTTCAAACACTTGTCTGTCGAACGGCTTTCGACGAACCTTTTGACCGTTTAAACCCCCCTTAAGACTCTAATAACACAATTTAACACAAACAAAAAATAATCTCTCTGTGGAGTTGATGAGACAGTATATATTAGACAGACAGCTACGAATGAAGACATTTGACAGGTATTGCATAACAGACAACCGAAGAAAAAAAAAAGGAAGAATTATAGACATTGCTACAGACATGGAAATACAATTTCTGTAACTGACACAAACACGGAAGCTAGACAGCTGACAGCTTTTTTACGAACGACAAAAAAAAAATGCGTTTGCACTTGCGTGAGTTTGTACATTTATATTTGTGTTGAAGGGATCCAGTTTTACGATTGTATAAAACCGCAGTTGTATATATTTAATCACTATAAAAATTGTCAGTATTCAAGAAAGAAAAATAAGAGGGGAAAAAAGTGGATGTGAGGGGAAGAGGAGTTAGAGTAGAAAGGGGGAGGGGAAGAATACTAGTGAAATAAAAGGTAACTCAAAACCGCGTTGCTGATAGGGAGTGGGAGATATTTATTTTAGATTCTCCACCAACGGGGGAAAATAGGGGTGGGGGAAAGGTATGGGTCATTTGAGTGGGAGTTCTCCAATTGGAGGAATATGGGGAACAGATAGAGATTACCACAAGGTTGGTAGAGATTCTCCTGCTGGAAAATGGGGGACAAATATAGGGAACTACTTGAAGATTATGAGGATCTTCAGAGCCAAGGAAGGTGTAGAGGGTTTTCTGAGGGGAGACGATATAAAGACAGATGGAGGGAACCACATGAAGAGCAGGGTAAGTAGGGAAAGATGGGATTGCAGCTAGAGGTAGCTTAGGGAGGGTAGGAGATGGGGGAGCGGAGGGAGGGAGGGTTACCCCTTAACAAGGAGTTGAGCCAGTAGTAGATGGTGAACTGACACTTGGTGCCATTGTAGTAGGAATGAAAATGGAGGGTTAGAGAGGGGAGGATGTCGCCTGGTAGGGAGATTTTAAAGAGGAAAGACAGGTGACAGGTGGAGGGACCTACAGGATGAGTTGAGGTCCTCTGAAGAGAGAAGATGGGGGACCATATTGTGGGAGCCATTGGAGGAGTAGGGTCACCCTTGAGCTGGATATGAGCCAGAGGAAGGATTGTGGTATCTTCTAAAGGGATGAGATGGGAGACAGACAGTGGGAACCATTATGGAAGTAGCTTTACCCTTGAACAATGTGAAGGAGCAAGAGGAAGGGTAAGAGGTGGGGACAGAATGGGAGAGCCTTTGTTGGAAGATCTCTCTTGAGCAGTGGGGGGCTTAGGAGTTGTAAGGGGGGATCTTGAGTGGAAAAATGGTAATAGGGAAGTGTGGAGAGTGAGAGAAGGGAGAGGGTCATATGAGAGGGGGTTCTGAGAGGGGGGAATGTAGATGACTGGTGATGGAATCAAAGGATGGGCAAGGGAGATTTCCTGAGGAGAGTAGATAGAGGGAGCCATTGTAGAAGGCGGGTCACTCTTGAGCAGTGGGGGGATCAGAGGGTTAGGGATATTCTAAAGGAAGAATAGGGTGACTAAGAAAAGGAAGATCATCCTTGTGTAGTGGGAGTTAAGGAGTATCTTGTGAGGGAGAAGCAGGAGTACAGACGGAGGAGGCTTTTGTAGAAGGCGGTTACCTTTGAGCAGTGGTGGAAAACCTATGATAGGAGTAATGTCACCTTTGAGTACTGAGGTGAGCCAGGGTTTTAGTAAGAGGGCCTTGTGAGGGATACGATTTTGAGAACAGAGGAGAGGCACTATTGTAGGAGTAGCTCACCCTTGAGCAGTTGGGGGAGCCAAAGTAAGAGTTGGGTAGATGTCGGCATGAAAGAGGGAACTATTGTAGGTGGAGAGGTTCTCTTGAGCAGTGTGGGAGGACCTGAGGAGTTGTGGGATATTCTGAGAGGAGATGGGGACACAGAGGGGGTTGTGTGGGAAGGAAGAGGAGGAATGGGGATATACTGAGGGTGAGAACATGAGAGACAGATTGAGGGAGCCATTGTAAAAGGAGGAAAATGGAGTATAAGAGACGAGAGGAAGTTATCTGAGAAGGAAATTTTAGAGAGGGGGAAATGCGGGTGAAAGAAGCTACAAGATGAGTGGGGAGAACTGAGGGAATGAAATAGGGGGACAAACAGAGGGAAAAAATAGA
>JAXCGZ010015349.1:0-7500 GCA_037179515.1 Halocaridina rubra | reverse complement strand
TCTGACCACTCATGCAGATTATTTAGATCCTCCTGAAGTTCTCTACCATTGTTCTCGTGTTTTACTTTCTTCACAATCTTAGCATCATCTGCAAACATATTCATGAATGAATTTACAGACTCTGGTAGGTCATTTACATATACAAGGAACAAAAGTGGCCCTAAAACTGAACCCTGTGGAACTCCACTACTAACTCTTCTCCATTCAGACACTGAGTGTCTTACTCTAACCCTCTGTTCCCTTCCTTCTAAGTAAGTTTTTATCCATTTCAAGACATTTCCACCTATTCTGGCCATTGATTGCAGCTTCCTAATAAGTCTCCCATGTGGAACAGTGTCAAACGCTTTCTGGAAGTCTAGGAATATGCAATCTGCCCAGCCCTCTCTTTCCTGTAAGATTTGGCTTACCTCATCATAAAATTCTAATAAGTTTGTTACTGTTGATCTTCCTTCTCTGAAGCCATGTTGCCTCACTGACAAAAAGTTGAAGGATTCCAAGTGAAGAGAGATATGTTTCCTTAGTAGTTTCTCCATAAGTTTGCAAACTATGCTGGTCAAGGAAACTGGTCTATAGTTCAGAGCCGTATCCCTCCTTCCCTTTTTGAAGATAGGTATCACATTTGCTTGTTTCCAGCATCTTGGAATCTCCCCCGACTCCAGTGACTCCTTAAATATGATACTTAGTGCCACTGATATTGTGTTTGCGCATTTTTTAAGCACATGAGGGGATATGTCATCAGGACCTGTAGCTTTATGAACATCTAAATCCATCAGCGCTTTGCATACCTCTGTGGCTGTAAGGTTGATGTTTTCTAATACCGGCCCTTGAGCTTCTATCACTGCAATCTGAGGGGGTGGGGTATTTTCTACAGTAAATACTGACTGAAACTCCTTGTTCAATTCTTTGCAGATCTCTTTGTCCGTCTCAGTGATGCTTCCATCCGCTCTCTTTAGCCTTAAAACCTGTTCTTTTACCTTCAGTTTTCCTCTGATAAAGCTGTGGAAAAGCTTGGGATTTTCTTTAGCCTTCCTGGTGATGTCCCTCTCATAATCTCTCTCTGCCTCTCTCCTTTTACTTAGGTAGTCATTTCTTGCTCTTTTGTAGGTTTGCCAGGCATTTATGTTTTTTCTCCTCCTATACCTTTTCCAGCATTTGTCTCTCCACTCCTTAGCTCTTTTACACCCATTATCGAACCATTTCTCTCTGGCATGAATTACACCTACTTTGGTGACAGGTATGCAGCAATCTACTATCTTCCCATATTTCTCACAAAAGATGTCATACATTTCTTGTACAGATTTGTTGTAAAATAAGGTTCTCCAGTCAATAACTGCAAAAAGCTCATTCATTTTGATGTAATCTCCTTTCGGATAGTTCCTCCTCATGTCCTCAGTGCCTCTACTCTCAGGAAGAATGTCTTCAATGATATACTCCATCAACAACACACAATGGTCACTCTTTCCAATTGGTGGTTCATACTCAATATTTTCAATATCCAACACATTATCTGTGAACACTAGATCAAGTAGTGATGGCCCATCCCCACCCCTGGCTCTTGTTGGTTCCATTACATGTTGGTGTAGGAAATTCCCTTGTACGCAATCTAGGAATCTTGCCCCAAATGAGTCCTCACCACTGTGTGGGTCAAGATTTATCCAATCTATCTCTTTATGATTAAAGTCTCCCATAATCAAAATCCTACATTTTTTCTCCCGTGCCATGTTAACAACTGAGTTTATGACTTCAATAGTACCTATATGACTTTCCTCATAAATTTCAAGCCTATTTTGGTTCCTTGGTGGGTTGTATACAACAGTTATTATAATGCTCTCTGACCCAGTATTTATGCGAGCAACAAGAAATTCCCTGAACTCACTTTCTATAGCCAAGTTTATTTCTTCAACTTGAATCCTCTCACTTATGAGCAGTGCTATCCCTCCACCAGTCCTCTCAGATCTTTCGACCCTTAGTATTCTGAAGCCCTTAGGAAAAACTGTGACACTGTTTATGTCCTCACTCAACTTAGTCTCTGTAATTGCTACTATATCTGCCTTACTGTTGTGAATCCTATCTTTTAATTCTACTGCCTTACCAGCTAATCCATCAGCATTTGTGTATAACAATCTTAATGAGGCCCCATCCCCTGATCTTCTGTCATTATCTTCTTTATCTCCCCTTTGTCTGGAAGTATTCTGTAACGAAAATTTTTCTTCTCTTCTTCATTTCTTTCATCATTTAACCTTCTTGCCTCTTGCAACAAGTTTTTGATCTTTCCCATCTCTTCCTGTGTTCTGTATCGTCTAATGAACACTTCTTTGCATTCTTGAAGGTCTTTTAGACTTTTTTTTCTCAACAATATTTCCCTACATGTTTCCCCTCTCTCAAAGGTTACTTTTGTTGGTCTCGGCTTTCCTTCCCTCGAATATTTACCTAGTTGGTGTATGTTTACAATATCCTCAGGACCACATACTACTCCAAGCTTTCTTATCAGGTCTACAACCCTAGCTTTATTTTCTTCAAGTCTCCCCTGCCATGTTGGCTCCTGGGATTCGCTTATGCCTGAGATTACCACTGTCTTCTCCTTATCAAGTGCCTGTCTGATGAGTGGGTTTGCCCTTTCCATCACAACGTCTTTCATTTTTTCGATTACTGTCTCTTTATAGTCAACTGTTTGTATGTTTTCCAGTGCCACCACCTTTACAGCCTCTTTTACTGCCACATTTCCCTTTAGTGCATCAGCAAAGGACGTTTTCATGGCATCATTTTCCATATTCAGCTCCTGGAACTCTTTTCTGAACTGTTCAATGTTTTCCTTAATCTGAACATTCCAAGCAGCAATCTCGTCTCTCTCAGAAGAGAGCAGTGAACTAACATCTAATTCCTTTAGGTTGTCATTCAGCTGTTTGTTTTTATCTTCTTGTTTAGAAATTCTAGATTCTAGTTGACTCTTTTCCCCTTCCAGCTTCTTTATTCTTTTTTTCTAGTTCCTTTCTCTCCTGCCCTTGTGCTTTATTTGCTTCCTCCAAAGATCTTATTTGTTCTCTGAGTGTTTCATTCTCTTTCATTTCTCCATCCATATTCCGAATTTTATCATCAAGGCTTATAACCATTTCCTCTAACTTCTTGATTCTCTGTTTAAGTCCTCTGATGACTACCCCTTCTCCCGACCCATGGGTGGGAGAGGTTTGGGACAGAGATGGCTTCATTTTTATGTTTTCCCTCTCACAGAATATAGAAAGAAGACGAGAAAGAGGAAAACAAAAGAAAAGAGAAAAACTTCTAATTTAGCTTCACACAGAATTTTTATATCTCCATATAAGTGCTATTTAGTGACTCAGTTTGTCTCCTTTCTGGTAACACACATCTTAACTTAAAAACTTGACCATGGTAATTTAAGTATAAAAAGAAAAACAAAAACAAAAGTCAAACCTGAAGGAAAATTCGAATTTGTGTTTGAGGTGGCACCCACCTGTTTCTGTTATATATTCTTCCTAACTGATAAACTGACTTGCTAACCAAGATATGTTATCACGGGATTAGACTTTACATTTAACTCAATATATATACAAAATAACAAAATAGTAAAAGAGAAAGCTAAAAGAAAAGCAAAAAAAATGAAGAAAAAAAATGAAGAAAATAAGACTGCTGTACTACTTGGCAACTTAACTCAGTACTGTTGACAGGTGGGTATTTGGTAATTTTTTTTTCTTTTATTATTCAATTTTTTCGTGTATCAAACTAACTAACTAATTAATATAAATGGGAAGGATACTGATTTTAACAATATATAGAACCACAGGATCAGGTAAACGACTTAAGAGCTTTCCCCAGTTTACACAAAAAATTAGGTAATGTGATGTGATGGCTCCACCTCTGGCAACTCTTCTAGATTTCCCTCAATGCAGAACTGGACGGCAGCTTCTCTCTCTTCCTCACGAAAAAGTTCTCAATTTTTTTCCTTTAATATGAACAGTCTCGTCTTACAACAAATATAAGTTTTTGTACTCACAATACTCTGCAGGATTTCAGATTTATGGAAATTATGGTAAAGTTTTCCACTAAGCACTTAGTCACTCGAAACAGTTAAAAATTTAAGAGGAGCAATTCCGTGTGTCACTGAACGCGCGGTGTGTGTGTGTGTGTGTGTGTGTGTGTGTGTGTGTGTGTGTGTGTGTGTGTGTGTGTGTGTTTTATTTTTTTTTAAGTATAATTGTTATTATTTTTATTATTACTATTATTGAAAATAAGCAACCACAATAATGTGGACTGCAAATGAAGGGTGTCCAGTAAAACTTCATAAAGGTATAATGTAATAGTTTGGCCCATGCCACAGCCACCCATTGCTATGCTACAGCTGAAGGTCTTATGGACTTAAATAGGACTGTCCAGGACAGATCGATGTTAAGTCTTCCTTCAGTTACGGTTCTTTGTCTATGCCTATATCTGCACCGAATATTCTTCGATATTCGTTACACATCTCTTATTATCCTTTCACATCTGACAAGTCACTACACTCTCCATCTCTTTTTCCCATTACTTTATGTTTTTTCGTGCCCAGGCCCTATTAGGGTAGTTTTATTTTATTTTTTTATTTTGGGGGGAGGGGGCCGTCCTGGTGTCACACTCATAAAAAAGTATATACAGTATGTATTAAGGATACAGTAAGTTGGACCCTAGACTTTCGGAGACTACTACTGTTCCATCAGTTGGGGTTGTTACAACTGATATCTATTGTAACCACCCCAGTTGATGGTGGCAGTAGTCTCCGAATGGTTAAGATCCAATTTACTGTTCCTTAAATACGTACTGTACATACCTATACCTTTTTGGGGTATTATTGGTCAACCTTCATTATTATTATTATTATTATTATTATTATTATTATTATTATTATTATTATTATTATTATTATTATTATCATCATCATCATCATCATCATCATCATCATCATCATCATCATCATCATTATTATTATTATTATTATTTTTATTATTATTATTATTATTATTATTATTATTATTATTATTATTATTATTATTGTTATTATTATTATTATTATATTGATGATGTTGTTCAAGAGACTTTTCTTATTACAGACAAAGCACTAATAATAATAGTAATAGTAATAATGATAATAATAATAATAATAATAATAATAATAATAATAATTATAATAATAATAATAATAATAATAATAATAAACTGAAGGGCAAGAACGGTCCAAGCAAACATCGTAGAACATATTTAATTAATCTCCTTATAATACATCACAACACAACGTTTCAAACATCCACTGTGTTCATAATCATGTACCTATGAAAGAGTGAAAAAGAATATATACTTAAGCAGTTACTCTAAATAAACACAATTATAGTTGTAAAAAAAAAGGTAAAATATATATATACAGGACATTCACACAAGTTAATGAAATTTACATATATCTAAATGTATGTAGAATTAAAAAGAAACACTTTCACACTAATAAAATTTTGTTTTACAAAATTCTGAGAGGGTAACATGAGCCATCTTTGTTTAATTTAGGATTAGATTTTGAAATAAATAATGACTCTGCTATCCTGATTTCATTTTCGCTTTTTCCTCTGTATATAATTTTGAAATCATTTATACTGAAATTGCACTTACAGATATTAGAACAGTGTTCTCGAATGCTTGAGTTTACTGGAGCTGACAATGGTTTTCCAGTACGACAAGATGACCCGTGGTGTTCGTGGTATCTAACCAATACACATTTCTTAGTTGAGCCAACATAAGAAATTTATGTAATCCATAAGGACAAGTTACCTGACTCGTTTTGTTCGATGGTAGTTTATCAATTTAACTGCCCCAAATGCCAACTAGCATATGTTGGCTCAACTAAGAAATGTGTATTGGTTAGATACCACGAACACCACGGGTCATCTTGTCGTACTGGAAAACCATTGTCAGCTCCAGTAAACTCAAGCATTCGAGAACACTGTTCTAATATCTGTAAGTGCAATTTCAGTATAAATGATTTCAAAATTATATACAGAGGAAAAAGCGAAAATGAAATCAGGATAGCAGAGTCATTATTTATTTCAAAATCTAATCCTAAATTAAACAAAGATGGCTCATGTTACCCTCTCAGAATTTTGTAAAACAAAATTTTATTAGTGTGAAAGTGTTTCTTTTTAATTCTACATACATTTAGATATATGTAAATTTCATTAACTTGTGTGAATGTCCTGTATATATATATTTTACCTTTTTTTTTACAACTATAATTGTGTTTATTTAGAGTAACTGCTTAAGTATATATTCTTTTTCACTCTTTCATAGGTACATGATTATGAACACAGTGGATGTTTGAAACGTTGTGTTGTGATGTATTATAAGGAGATTAATTAAATATGTTCTACGATGTTTGCTTGGACCGTTCTTGCCCTTCAGTTTATTATAAGACTAAGATTTCCCAGAGACAAACGGATATCAGATATAATTACTCAACGATATGGGAGAGCAGCATGGATTAAAGTTAGAAAATGGGAGTGTTGTTTGAGAAAGTGGGAAAAAGTAAAACTAGACGTTATATTTCTTGAAAGGTGTCTTCTGTATAATGTGTGCCCCAAATTTGTGCGCTTTAAATTGTATAAAAGAGTGCTTGAAAAACGTGACTTTTACAAGGAGTGGCAACAATATCTTCTCGAAAAAGAGCTACAATATAAACGAAAACAAGTTGAAAGCAGAAAAGACTATCTTATGCAAGCTTATAATGATGTCAAAAGTGTTTTATCATTTATAGATCTAAATCATGTGCTATATTTTATTCATAAAAATGTGGATACTTTCAAATACCGTACCTCTACTACTCATGTGTATAAATTATATCGTTTGGGTGCATTTTATAATCCTCCCAGTGTATGTCCTAATAATGTAATTCATAATTTATCTAATAAGTCATTTAGTAAACGTGAGCAATGGTTACTCTCTTTGGGTTTAGATCATTGTCTTCCAGCCAAAAGATCTAATCTTGAGTTAACTGTATTTTCTGAGTTGTTATTAGATAGATTGAAACCACAACCTATTGGAGAAAACTGTACCTTTGAAGAAGTAACTGCCAATATAAAAGCCCTGCACAATGATATTTTAAATAAATCCCGAAATAATGCAGATGCAAGAAATAGCTTGTTTAACAAATCTGATTTTATGTTACTCAAGCGACTTAGACAATCCAAAAATATCATAATTTGCAAACCAGATAAAGTCAGAGGAGTGGTTATTTTAAACAAGGAGGACTATTTGAATAAAATGGGTGACATTTTGAGTGATACTTCAACATTTGAGAGAATCACTAATGTAAATATAATGAAAAATAATTTGTTACTGGAGGATAAACTTAACAGGTTTTTAAAACAAATATATCAAAAGACATGCATATCAGATGAGGAGTACAGATCAATATATGCATCAGGCTCCAATCCAGGAATTATGTATGGATTACCAAAACTGCACAAAGTGAAT
>JAXCGZ010015348.1:87500-97041 GCA_037179515.1 Halocaridina rubra | reverse complement strand
TGTTACTTGAATGAAGGAAAGAGTTAAGGATAAGGCTTAAAATGGTCACAGCAGTTTCTTAGGAGTGGTTTATACCTCTCAAAGAGTTTATAAATTACCTCTAATTAAGAACCCTCATTTTATCTGAAAACAGTTCCTCAGCCTTATTATTTGACAGGTTGTGACTATCGCCGTTTACTCCTTCTTCTGTTCATCGCTTATTGGTGAGCAGTACCTGGATCCTGCACAGAAACACGTGGGTCATTCGATTGATCTCTACATTCCCCTGTCTGCCCTTCTGCAACTTTTTTTTTACATTGGCTGGGTAAAAGTCGCAGAGGCCCTCCTGAACCCCTTTGGAGATGATGACCATGATTTTGAATTTGTACCACTCATAGAGAGGAACTGGGAGGTTGGTGTTTTCTTCACATTCATAGCTTAAACTTTTCATATTGATAGAAATGTCACGTGGAAGCTCAAAACAAGTTTTGCAATATTCACGTGGTCTGGTCAGTAATCAGTAAAGAATTGCTGGTTAATGCAGGATTTTTTTTCTTATTTTATCTGTTGCATATGAGCTTATTTTTCATCAGAATGATATAGCACTGAGACACAGTAGTTTTTTGTAAAACTTTATGTTCAGGTATATGTTCTGACGCCTCTGTGTTAGTCTTACCACATTGCGTTTGTTTCATATCCAGGAAGTCACGCATAACCGTAAAGAATTTTTGTAGTTTGCTCATAGCTGTAACTGACATTTTTTCTCTTGTTGAGCAATACTATCCCTGTGCTGAGATGTTCATTGCACTATGAGCTAATCATACCTTCTTTTCAGATGTCCAAGATGATAGGAGAGCCACAACCAAACGAAATTCCTCCAGCCGTCATAAATATCGGAAAAAATCTAACATCAGATATTTCAAATAACAGTTTTTCCCTAATGATGATTTCCAAATCCAATGAAAATATTGAATATATTGACAGTAATGCGTGATAGATAAGGAAGTTTTATTGGGTATTTCTGCATATTACATTTGAATGCAACAGCGTTATCGAGATTTCTCATTTTAGATATTATTTTATGCAATATTTTTCAATGAAAATAATCTTGATCTTGAAGAATATGTGTCAAACACTAACACACTGGAAACCTGATACTTTGTAAGTATAAGCAAAGAGCCTGGTTTCCACTTGTGAAGCTGAAATGCTAGTAACTTTTCCAGTTTCAAAGTAGGATAGTTATATAGAATCTCATAATGTACACGACTTCTCAATTATTTTAGCATCTCATTTAATTTTTTATGGCATTTGATACTCAGTTTTATAATCTATACATGATTACTCAATAGCAAGTAGAGGATGCCTCAATCAGAACTGCTGCTGAAGATATTATTTGTCATATCTAAGTATGAAAGCTTTTTAGATAAAAACTGAGGCTACCATTGTATCTGCTTCCACATTAATGGAAACTAACAGTTTCCGTGTCAGGAATATATCATCAGCGACTATGAAGCACCAATTCTGTTCAATGGTAATTCTTATGAGAGTATATGGTGAAAATTCCATACCTCTTTCATGGTTTTCTTCTACAACGCCTGTTATTCAGTATATTCGAAGCAGTCTTTTTGAGAGTGTTATTCCTAAATGTTCCCCCATCCGCCATCCTTGGGACTTGCCTGATAGGCCTTTTCTCTCCTTAAGGAAAGTAAATTTAACATCGGAGACTCTAACCCTATCAAAGCTATAGATGACTGTTTTAAGGGAAAGCCATGTCAGCAACAATGGAATGTAACGGTATAAAATAAACAGTGGAATCCCTACTAGAGCAAATTGATCCTAGGTATGCATATTTAATTCTTTCTGTGCAAAATCAGGCATTTCTAATTTAAATAAGATGCGTTACTGAGCTTTCTCTGGTTTTCTAACACTTAGGAAAACATTAGCTAAAACATCTTTGTGTTTCCAAGAAAAATCTGAATTTTCGAAATGAAAGCATATGCTCAGATACTTTGGATTCATAGAGACTGGAGAGTCCAGCCCACATAGCATACTCCTCGGTATGCTGATTCAAGTACTTTAAGTTTAAGCAATGTTTTTGAATTGAGGTCTTATCATTAGCTTGGATATCTCGGATTCCTGGAGACTGTCGATATGCATACAAAGAATACGGTTTGAGCCTGGAATTTCAGATATAATTCATTATGAGATGAAATAGAATTTTTATGAAATCTCATTGTTGGTTCAGATTGCTTTTAGCAGATTATAGATGACCTTGCATATCAGGTTCATGAATCTAATTCAGAGAAAATTATTGCAAAAATTGGTGAATTCTTGGTGGATCTAAGATTGCTGTTGTTACAGTTCATGGCCTTAAAAATTGTGCTAAAAGTTACATAAATGATAATAATAATAAAAATAATAAAAATAATAATGATAATTATAATAATAATAAATAATAATGATAATAATAATTATTATTATTATTTTTGTTTTTATTATTATTATTATTATTATTATTATTATTATTATTATTATTATTATTATTATTATTATTATTATTATTATATGGTGTTTTTCTATGACTATACGTGTTCTATAAGTAGCGAGGTCGGTGATAGAGATGCATCGTTCAATTAACAGTAATTTATTTAGAGATAACTTGAACTTAACTTGCTCCTCAAAGCTCCCATTCCTATAGTTCCTGTCACTCACTATTCCTTCCTCCTTAGGGGGAGGTTGCTAACTATGGGTATAAGTTTTGCCCCCGGCAAAGTCTGACTCCTAACTAACAGACACGCGCTCTGTATCAGTGTTGCCACTTTGTTCTCACTCATGATCCACGTACAGGTGACATTTTATCCACAAAATATCCACAAAAAAATCAATATTCCACAAATTAATCCACAATATTTTTTTTACTACATGATAATGAAATCTAAAGTTTTATAGTGGCATTACATTATTTGACTTTATTCGCATAAAGAAACATAATTTAAGTAAAAACAAAATGCATTTTTTGTAATATTGAATTTATGTTCCAAATATGCTACTTATTATTGTGCATCCAGTTCTAGGGATACAATTTCTTCTTGCTCATCACCTTCTGCATTTCCCTTTGAATTGAAATTTCTTAACATATCCAAAGATGGCTCAAAATTGACACAGGACTTTCCTTGAAGAGATAATCCATATCTTATTTGAAGAATTGCTTCTACAGATCTTACACTGAACCGATTTCTAAGATTGCTGTGCACGACATTCATCTGCGAAAATATGCGCTCAACAGAGGCATTAGCGAAAGTCAATGTAAATAAAGTCAATGCTAAACATGAAATATTGGGGTATTTTGGTTCCCATGCAGAATTCTTTTTCTCTCTCACTTCAGACCAGAAACAAACACTGTTATTCAAACATGACTTGGGCCACTGATCTAAGTTCACAACATTCCATTCATTTTCCAAGCTATCCATATCTGTGAAGGTTGATTGATATCTATTGGCAATTGGCACAATAGAGTCTTTGTGCTGAGAAGTTGCAATTGCAGGGTGGAATTTCTTAAGCATTAACAATGTTTCAACACTGTCAGGCAATCGCATCTGCACTTGGTTTAGAAGTTCTAACACATATTTTTTACAACAATCTTTCACATACATTATTTGGTTGTCATTTAAAGAACAGGCATTAGAATAGGTATTGAATTCGTATCCAAAGCTGATGACATTCAGTGGCAAAAGATAGCTCGTATATTCAAGCTTAGGAAGATTTTCTTTTGGGCATTTTGACAGAAATTCTAGTTCAACTACAATTTGTATAATATTTCGGTACATGTCGAGAAGATCCTCTGTAAGCTTCGTGATGTCTACATTCTGTCCTTGAAAAAGTTTTTTTTACTCCTACAACTTCCTTGAGAGTCTTACAAACAAACAAAAGGTAGAGTTTATTCTGAGGATCATTATATGCTTGGCTAAGTTGATGTGTTGTATGGCAGCGTTCATTTGTAGCAGATATATTGAAATGGAGCTTAAGTGCATCCCATTGATCCAGAATTACAGTTACTGCCTCTAAACGAGACAACCAGCGTGTGTTAGCTAACCCTGGAACTCTTTTTGGTACAGAGTTTTCTAAAACTTGATACAACTCACTGTAAGTGCGCATTCTTTTTGGGCTGTTAGCAAGCAATGTGTGTGTTTCTTTTACTATATGGTCAAGAATTGTGAGAAGCCCATCACATGTTTACTTGCTGCTAAATGAAGCGAATGACATACACACTTGATTAATGTGATCTCTGGATTATCCTGTCTCAATAATGTTATAAGAGAGTGAGTGTGTCCAAACATAGAATTAGCTCCATCTGTACCAATTCCAATTAGTTTATGAATATCCAAGGTGTCCTCCTCCAAGCAATCTTTTACAGTCCTATATACAGTTTCTGCAGTAGCATTTTTAAGGGGACCAAGTCTGTAGAAAGTGTCAACTATTGCTCCCTTTTTTGGACTGAAAAACCGAATGCTTAAAGCTAAACATGAAATTTTAGCTTCATTTGTACTCTCAGCAATAATCACACTAAGAGGCTGGTCTCTAATCTCTTCCATCGTTTGTTTGGTGGAACTTGGTGCAAGTACATATTTCTGTAATCGGGAACATTTAGTGCAGTGCAACTTTATTTTTTTTCAAAACATTTGACTTTTGATCTAGAAGAGGAATCAGTTCACCCAAATGATCTATCGATAAGTTAGATGAATATTCTGTCACATAAACTGCTAGTTTCAACTCTGCTACTTTTGAAGGGTCATTCACCACTGGCTGGAGACTATCCTTTATGGATACTTGCACTTTACCTCCTGATGATTTTATAGTGCCCATATGTATCTTCCCTGAAGCATGAGTCACAAGTGACTTCATGTGGGCTTGTACAACTGTCCCACAGGCCTTGCATCTGGCCTTTGTAGCATCCCCAGGATATGGTTGTAGCCATTCTGTAATAAGTTGAATATAGAATGTACTATTCGTTCAAAGTTTTCAACCATATTCATAAATTTAATCACAAATAAATAACTAAGCAAATGTATATGATGGCATACATATTCAAGCAAGAAATGGATTTCATTTTATAAATTAGGGACTCATTTTACATTAGAAACTAAGACCTTTTGCTCATTCAAAATGAGTTCCTTTACCTAGCCCTACCCAGTAATGGTATGTTTCTTGGTTAAATAATTATAACTGTATATTAAAAAAAAACAAGTTTGCACTTAAGCAACATCGGTCGTAGAAAGGAATGATACGATCCATTATTGCAATACGATTATGATTCGTTAGTAACGTTTGGATATGTGGTAATGGGTTTCAAGTACCAATGTCAGGAAAACCGGCAGAATGGAAACATGAGTTCTACATGTCTTGATATTGCAGAAAAGTTTTCTATATAATTTCATTTTTTATTTTTTTTTTTTTTTTTTGCTTTCTGCATGGATATAACTTTTTTCAGCAAAAAATTCACACAATATTAAATTTCCACAAAAATATCCATGTACAGCTAAATATCCACAAAAAATATCTGCAAATTTTGTGTTTAGATTTTGAATCCACAAAGCGATCCACAAAGGCTGATTTTATCCACACATTTGTGGATATTATCCACAAAGTGGCAACACTGCTCTGTATGCCGTCCTATGGTGGCGGGTCTCCGAGTGTGCACTCTGCCCTCTAGCGACTATAGGCGTCTATATGAGATGCCTTACGACATTATTATAATAATAATAATAATAATGATAATAATGATAATGATAATAATGATAATAATAATAATAATAAAAATAATAATAATAATAATTATTATTATTATTATTATTATTATTATTATTATTATTATTATTATTATTATTATTATTATTATAATAATAATAATAATAATAATAATAATAATAATAATAATAATAATAATAATAATAATAATGATAATGATGATAATAATAATAATAATAATAATAATTATTATAATAATTATTATTATTATTATTATTATTATTATTATTATTATTATTATTATCATTATTATTATTATTATTATTATTATTATTATTAGAAGGGGAGTAGAGGGGAGAATAACTTCTCCCCAAACTTTCCTTTCTTGATGTCGGCTACCCCCCAATTTAAGGGGGAAACAGCCAAGGTATATGTATGTATGTATGTATTATTATTATTGTCATCATTATTATTATTATTATTATTATTATTATTATTATTATTATGATTATTATTATTATTATTATTATTATTATTATTATTATTATTATTATTATTATTATTATTATTATTATTATTATTATTATTATTATCATATTAATTATTATAATAATAATAATAATAATAATAATAATAATAATAATAATAATAATAATAATAATCCATTTGCCAAATTAGCGTAATATTCTTGGTTCATTTCTTATGGTTGTGCCTCCTCACATAATATAATCTTATCATGTTATAAGGCCTTAGTCTTAATCAGTGATTTATGAATTCATTATCATGATGCACTTCATTGTGTGAACTAATTCTAATGCTGGCCTTAATCTTGATCCCTTCAAAATGTCATTTTACCCAGCAAATAAATGCACAAATGAATATACAAATTAATAAATGAATAAATGTAATAAGGACATGTCTTCTATACTTGATTTTCAGTGTTTGTGAATTTCAGCATACATAAACACCTTAGTGTTGCAGGTTATAAAGTAAAAATTGAAATGTTTCACTGAATTTTTTTATTATACGTTTTGTGTGTCGTTACTAGTCCCCCTGTACGGGGGTGAATACAGACAGACGGGAGCTGGGGAGTTAAGGCTTTATGTCCTTCTCTACGTCCCACGGTAGGCCTCGATAATGGGTTTGTCACCTACCGAGTCGAGTATATTAACCACTAAGCTACCGCGTCCTCAGTTTATTTTACTCAAATGATTAATTGAATAATAAAATATGGTATGCTAACTAATCAAAACTGTTAATTTATAGACATCTGTTATCAAGATAGAGATGTGAGAAAAGAGCTTACTGCATTTGCCCTTGAGAATAACACTAAAAATGAAATAATGCACTAAGGCCATATCAGTTGAGATATTTATAGGGTAAGTGGCCAAAGGGATGTTGTTTATTTTTCTGCACATTGTGTACAAACATGAGATGATGATAATACAGGACAAAAGAAAAAGAAGAAAACAACAAGTAACACGTCACCTGAGTCCATTACCCTCTCTTGTGCATATCATCCAAGAAGTGAGAGTTAGACTAGATGGAAAACAAATTAAGGCTTCACATCAATCAATTTTTACTGTCAAAGTTATTTCAAATGCCACATACACATGTCATGACACTACTTTTTTTTCCCACCGCCTTTCTAACATGACTTGTTTATAAGATCAACTGACCATGAACCTATTCTGGGTAAGTCTCCTATAAAGGTGTTAAGACAGATAAGATTAGATAAACAAACAGTAAAATACTACAAGACTATTTATTGAAAAGTATCATTTCATGGCAGTACCTCTTGTTCCGTGCTTACATTCTGAGGATTGTATAAAATATAGTACATAAATCATCATATCAGGTTTTCCAACATGCAGCTTTGTGATTGAATAGAGTTCCAGAAGAAAACCTGGGACACAGACATGAATTTTTCTTTATGAAGTTTGAGTGATAGTTGTAGATTCTGCATCAATATCCGCATACTGCTCTTGAGTCTTGAGGGAAAACGTACACAAACACAGTGAAATGCAAGGCATCTATGGGCAATGAAGGGTTTATAATGTATCAAGACATATATTCATCTTATTTTGGCTGAATATCTAAGATAGAAGTATTTGATCAAATAAAAGCAGTTAAAAGGCGTCACAAAAATGCTATAATAAAATTTCTGTGATATTAGCTTCAGAAATCTGACAATAAGCAGACTTTATCTTTGGAAATTCTTAACTATCAAAGTTGGGAGGATAGAATTTTATTTTTAATTATCATAAAACATTCATAATCACTACAACCTAAGTAGTCAGAGCATCAAGCAAGTTGTAAAAGCACCACTTACAATGACTGTCCAGTACACACAAAAAGTTGCCAGCCAGACGGGGTTAGGATCTTTTGCCAAACTTCTACTCAGGTAAGGTTTAGATTAAACTTAGAATTCCAGATATTACTTTCACAGAGAAGGGGTTATAATGAGTTATTTACAGACCCCCCAATACATAAAAAAAAATCAAATTCAGTAGGTTGGTAATAGAATGAGATCAAATACAGTCTAGGTTTTATCCTATTTGCTCGGTGGTTAGGTATCTCGACTAGGGGTGTGACAAATCAGTCTTTGATACCACTGCTACAACCATTAAATCATCTTTTTGTATTATTATTCTATTCACAGATGGCGTGGATCATTGTATAAAATGGTGTGGCAGGATATGGCAGTGTACCTATTAGTATATTATACTATATCCTTGGTTTATCGATTTGTGCTCAGCGGCGATAGCAAGAAGTAATGACATTGATGTACCACGGTAGTCAAATAAATGAATTTACTGACTGATTGAAACTGATGACTATACTTCATTACAGAACGGAGTTTTAAGCTGTAGTTGCTTGACCTATAAACATGATAACTGGTGCAGTTGTAAACATTAAGTTACTACTTGCAGAACTTTCGAAAACTTAGTGGTGAGCTGCGCAAGGTTTCGAGATTTGATCCCCGTGTCATTCGTCTTGGGTTTCTATGTCTCACTGGTTGTGGATAGGTGGTGGGGTACATATAAAAGTTTTCCCTGGCCTGACAACTTAGCAATCCTCGTCACTACTTACATTAAAGGACAGGTAGGTGGGTATGTTTGTATGTACTCATGCTTGCTAATTCTACTGTCCAGGTCTAGATAAAGTTTTTTATAATTTATAATTACAAAAACAGTGTAATAAATAGAGCTTTTTATAATCCACAATTACATAAAAAATGCAATCATTACCTTAAATAATTCATGTAATCCGTGTTTGTTAGCTCATTTCAGTCTTTTTGTTCATTTGTCACAGGATCCGGAAGGGCGCAGGATCCGCACTACAGTCCTTAGATATATCAATCTCTCCATTGCAATGACTCTCAGTATGATCTCTCCACAGGTTAAAGAAAAATTTCCTTCACTAAAGTTTTTAGCTGGAGCAGGTAATTGTATGGTCTTTCCTTTACATATGAAAATATATATTTACCTTTGGTATACACAGACGTAAAAGCTCTTTAATATGAATTCTTAAAATATGTACTGTATGTGTGAATTTCTAAGTATAAAGGTATATAGATAATTTACATATATAAAGACTATGTTGATGAAATTGTTCTGATGTAATCATGTTACGCAATAATTAATATCTTTTAAGTAAAAGAAAAAGACATCTGGTAATATGTACTTGAAGTGTCAGTAATCAAGAGGCCCTATAGCTAGCATCGTAACCTCATGATTCACAAGTCTGATATCTGGTATCTCCTGTGTTGACGTAGCTGCTCTTCATTACAGCTAAATAAAATTTTCTTAATTAA
>JAXCGZ010015348.1:0-82500 GCA_037179515.1 Halocaridina rubra | reverse complement strand
ATTGAGGTGATGTTCGAACGTGTGAGCGGGGTGTTTGGTTGTCAAACACGGAACGTGTTCGACAGACAAGTGTTTGAAGTGATGTTCGAGCGTGTGAGCGGGGTATTTGGTTGTCGAACACAGAACGTATTCGGCAACCAAGTACCCCGTTCACACGTTCGAGCATCGCTTCAAACACTTGTCTGGCGAGCCGCGTTCAACGAACCATTTGACCGTGTAAACCCCCCTTTAGGGTAACTGAGATATTGTCTTAAATGTTGGGACACTGTTGACTCTTTTGAATGTTAAAAGAGATACTGAGATACTTCTTTTGATGTTGGGATTGGTGATCCTGATAATTAGAGAATATTTGTATGTCTTAGATGATGCTGGTATACTGGTAAACGAGAAACCTGAGTTTGGTATTTCGCTATGGTGCCCCTGGGACACTGGCGATCCTTCAAATTCAAAGGTATGTAATTGGTGCTGTAACGCTGATATATCAGAAATGTAAGAAAAATGGGCTATTGCCTTTGGTGCTGGGACGTTTCAACTCTGAAAATTAGGAGACCCTTTCCATTCTAGGACAGTGATGGTCCTGATCATTTTTTGGGGGTGTGGACTATCACCTCTATTTCTGGACGTTGAGAACCTGAAATATGTTGGCTATTGGGATGCTGCCTATGAGACATAGTGAGAACATTATGATACTGTTGGTAGAGGCCGCGATACCTCAGTGGTAGAGTGGACAAGTCGGGAAGTGACTAATGCAGGTTCGATCCCACCACCGGCCCAGGACACCCAACCTTATTTCCTCAGCGCCAATGTGTCTTTATCCACCCCCTTTCGAATAGACTAATTGTGACTGTGACAGAGTGTTTCGCTCAGTCACCAGAGGCTGTTAGATGCCTTATTAAGTAATTTAGTAACTTAACTGTCATTTTTCTAACAAAAAAAATAATTCCCACTTCTTGACTTTTGCAGATTATGATTATTTGCAATTTATATTCTAGCTTATAGCTAATTTTAAATATACCTTATTTACTCTTCTTGTACGTGTAGAAGTATAGTCCCAATATAAAGGCTGCTCCTATTTTCCATCTCTTCTGCGAACTCACCAGATACGTTTTGTTTACAATTTACTTATTATAAAAATTGTTCTTGCTAATGATTTTGTTATAAATTTGACCTTGCTGTTATGTCATTAGCCTGTCTAGATATATATCATTAGCTTCTTTATTATTTGAGTACTTAAATTTCGTCTCCTACGAGCAAAGAACGTTCTGGAGATTGTTTACCAGTAACCTAACTTTTCATTATTGTTCTCGTTTTATTTTATTTGCTTCCACTTGTTGCACCTAAAATACTGTCTCTCCCTTGCATCTCTGCTATAATTGCCTGCCAGGGACCACCACTAAAGTAGTCCTTAAATGATATCAGAGCCAGTTACTGCTCTGGAAATGTATCCTGCAGATGACGTCACCAGGAGGGACAATGAAGCGTCCTCAGTTGGCGCCCAAAGATCCCAGAGGCAACATCTCGCCCAAGCAATCTAAGTTTATTTCAAACCTTATTTACGTGGCATCTTCACAGGAATTCATCTGGCACAACAAGGTGAGGGATAGTGTATGGTAAAGCTCGTGGATCAAGCAAATTGGTTTTTCGAGAATTAGTTACATTCGTTACTGGCTAAATCCTACGAATTTTTTCTCAGATTCCATTTCCACACAAATGAAATTTTATAGATTACCTAACTGGAATCTCACTTGCCAAAGTTAATTCCTTAACCTGGAAATTACAGCTGATATACATTGCTCAGAAGTTTCTTTTCATTGAATGTGATAAACGAAAATCTCATCCTCTGAAGACTGGTTATGAGCCCGTAAAAATCTATCCCTTTTCCTAATAAATTCTAATTTCATTTCACCTCTTTCTATCATCGTAAATAAAGTGTTTTACGTCAGAAACTCGTGAATAAAGCTATTTGCTATATAAATTGCAAATAATTAATCATTTAGCTAAAGTGTTTTATGCTATAAACTGTAAATAATTAAAAGGTAATTTTACCCTGTTGGCTTTGCAAATATTTCCTGTTAACCCCAATTTAATGAATGCATACTGTATTTATCTTGCTGATTCTTCATATGTTGGGGATAAAGTGTTTTGAGTTATAAGTTGCAAATACTTCAAAAGGTGGTTTTGTTGCACCCTCTTTTCACTGATATCACAAAAGTTTCTTATTCCTCAAAAATACATGCAAAAACACGTGTTGTAATATCAATCTCTTCATCCTAACAACACTAAAAGAACGATCTGTCATTTATGTCTTTCTTTCCCCAAAATATAACTCCCGCGAAAAAATAAAACAAAGAAACAACCTTGAAAACAGGTGCAGGGATTCTCTCACTCGATTTCTTACACTTTAAGAGATTAATATAAAAATTATTTGGCACGTACATTAAATCTTCTTCAATTAAAATCAATACATTTGCCTTCTTAAAAATCACTTAAGGCATTAATACAAATAAATTGAACACCCTTCAAATGCAATTTCTAATTATATTATTCAGATAATAAAAATGAAGGTTATTACTGCTTATAGCTGTTAGCGCAAATTATCCATGTTAGTAATGGGTACAGAAATTCTACTTTTACTAACTTAGTAGGAGCCACACCCCTCATAGGCAGGTTGGCAGAGTCAAAGCATAACTACAAGGTAAAATGGCGGCGTCTGCCGACCTCAATTTCTTCTAATAATGGTCCCATTACTCACTGGATACAGATCACAAGTACTCAGCTAATTTGAGAAAACTGCCTGAAGAACATCTCGGCCACAGGCAATGGTGGAGGGGGTTCTTCTTTCTTCTGGGCGCAGGGGGTTCCGGCCAAATTCTCCATCTCTCGAGTAAAATCGACGAATCACCATCTTCTTGGTTGGATCCGGCAACATGTACTTTTGACAATGAGCATTTTCACTCAATGCCCCGGTCACACTTCGGCTCACTGTGATGGTGGCGTCCATGAAGGTGCTCGTTGTACTTTTACAGCTGGGGGTCTTGCCAATATGGGGGCGGGGGAGAGTGGCTGGATCTGATAATATAATACTGTAGGTGAAGGGGGAGCTCAGACCTTCTCGGCGTCGCTCTCTTGCTGCTTGTAAGCGTCTAAAAGTTTCTTCATCACGAACTTTTCTTCCATAGATGCTATATATTTTTCTTCTGTATTTTTTAATTTCTTCTTTCTCTTCGTTGAAGTATCGGCGTGGATTGATCCCAAGCTGATCACCAGTTTGTCATGGGGTGGATACTATTCCACAGCATGTCACCAATATGTTGTGTAACTATCCCACCGGATGACTCCAAATGTCGTGGGATTACTATTTCACACAAGTTATAATTATGGTAGCGTGGTTGGTGAATATAGATCAGCTGCTTCTTTATATGTATTTATTTCTAGCTTACATATATGTACTCAGAGCTCCCATTACTACAGTTCCTATCACAAATGATTACAGATTCCCGCCTCCAAGGGGGAGGCTAGCTAAGCTGTGCTACGACATGCCTGCTCCTGACAAGGCCCGGTCTCTAACTGATTCTTTGTAGTTACTCATGGCGGTCTGCGGGCGTCACTGAAATGCCTTGTGAAGTTATAGGCATCTTTAATATGCCTTACGAGAGTACTTCAGTATGTAAGGTAATGGAAATGGGTACAAGTGCAAGAAAGCCTAAGCTTGACTACTCGGTGGCAGGAGTAAAACTTCATGAGACAGAGAATGAGAGAGATCTAGGAGTAACATACTGGCCGATTTGTCTCCAGAAATGCATATAAATGGCATAGTAAGAGCGGCATATGCTTTCTTATCAAATGTAAGGGTAGCCTTAAAGCACATGAACAAGGAAATGCTCAGAAATATTTATGCATCCTATGTGAGGCCAAAAACTTGAATATGCAGCCCCCTTTTGAAATCAGCACTTGAATAAGCACGTAATTACTCTGGAAATAGTTCAGAGACATGCAACGAAACTGGTGCCAGAAATATGCAATCTCAGTTATAATGAGAGGCTGGGGGAATTAGACTTACCATCACTCGAACTTAGAAGAATGAGGGGGACTATGGTGACAGTTTTTAAATTCCTTCATGGTTATAACAGAGTGGATAGGGATCGATATTTTGATATGGCTGGCTCTAGAACTAGAGGTCATAGTTTGAAGCTTCGTAAGAAAACTTGTTTGCAGGATGTAAGGAAATACTTTTTCAGTGTAAGAGTAGTTGATAATTGGAATTCGCTAAGCGAGGAGGTAGTTAATGCTATCTCAATCCATAGTTTTAAAGACAGGTATGATAAGTATCACTAAGTCTAAAAATGGAACCGATCAGGAGACGGGAAGATACGAGCTTTGGGCTCTTTCCCGTAAACACAATTAGGTAATCACAATTAGGTAATCACACATAAAAAAGAGGCAGTGAGGGAGGTGGCATTGGAAAATGTAAAGACGGTTGACTGCAAAGAAACAGTAATAGAAAAAATTAAAGAAATTTTGATGGAAAGGGCAAATCCACTGATTAAACAGGCACTTGATAAAGAGAAGACAGTCATAATAAGTGAATCCCAGGAGTCACAATGGCAGGGGAGAATTAAACAAATAAAAGCTAGGGATTTAGATCTGATGAGGAAGCATGGAGTAGTACATGGTCCAGAGAATATTGTAAACATTCACCAAATTGGTAAATATTCTTGGAAGGAAAATGCAAGACTAAGGTAAATAACCTTTGAGATAGGCCACACATGTAGAGAAATATTGATGAGCAAAAACTAAAAGACTTCAAGAATTCAAAACAGTGGTCATTAGACCATACAGAATACAGTAGGAGATGGGAAGGATCAAAAACTTGTTGCAAGAAGCTAGAACATTAAATGAGGGAGGAAATGAAGAAAAGGTGATTTTTTGTTTCAGAGCTCTTCCAACCAAAGAGGAGGTAAAGAATATAATGTTAGAAGATCAGGGTATGCAGCCTCATTAAGATTGCTGTGCACATATGCTTAGGGGCAGCTGGTAAGGAAGTAGAATTAATGGATAGATTCACAACAGTAAGGCAGATAGAGTAGCAGTTACAGAGACTAAGTTAAGTGAGGGCATAAACAGTGTTAGTTTTTCCCAAGGGCTTCAGAATATTGAGGGATGAGAGATCTGAGAGGATTGGTGGATGCATAGCATTTCTCATATGTGGAAGCCTTCAGGTTAAAGAAATAAACTTTGCTGTAGAAAGTGGGTTTCTTATTGCCCACATGAATACCGAGTAGGAGAGTATTATGATGACTATTGCATATAACCCACCAAGGAACCAACATAGGCAAGAAGTTTATGAGGATAGTCATATAGGTACTATTCAAGTCATAAACTCAGTTGTTAACATTGCACGGGAGAGAATTTGTAGGATTATGATTATTGGAGATTTTAATCATAGAGAGATAGATTGGATAAATTTTGACCTGCATAGAGGGGAGGACTCATTCGGGCAAGATTCCTAGATTGCGTACAAGGGAATATCCTACACCAACGTATGCTAGAACCTACAAGAGCTAGGGGTGGGGATGAGCCTTTGCTGCTTGATATAGTATTCACAGTTAATGTGTTGGCTATTGAAAAAACTTAGCATGAACCACCAATTGGAAAGAGTGACCACTGTGTGTTGTTGATGAAGTATATCATCGAAGATGTACTGCCTGGAAGTAGAGGCGCTGAGAACATGAGGAGGAACTATCCAAAAGGATATTACATCAAAATTACTTAGCATTTTTGCAGTTATATACTGGAGGACCTTATTTAAAAACAAATCTGTACAAGAAATGTATGACATCTTTTTGTGACGAATATGGGAAAATAGTAAATAGTTGCATACCTCCCACCAAAATAAGAGACATTACAAGAGTTATCTCATCAGGAAAGCTAAAGAATATCCCAAACTTTTCCACAGCTTTATCAGAGGAAAATTGAAGGTCAAAGAATAGGTTTTAAAGTTAAAGAGAGCAGATAGAAGCATCACTGAGATGGATTAAGAGATCTGCAAAGAACTGAACAAGGAGTTTCAGTCAGTATTTACGACAGAAAATACCCCTCCTCCTCTGATTGCAGAGATAGGAGCTCATGTGCCAGTATTAAAGAACATCATTTTTTCAGCCACAGAGGTATGCAAAGTGTTGGTGGAGTTAGATGCCCATAAAGCTACAGGTACTGACGGTATATCTTCTTATGTACTTAAGAAGTGTGTTAAAACAATATCAGTAGCACTATTCATCATGATGGAAAAGTTGCTTGCATCTGGGGAGATTCCAAGATGCTGAAAACAAGCAAACGCAGTACCTATCTTCAAAAAGGGAAGGAGGGATACAGCTCTAAACTGTAGGCTTGTTTCTTTGACCACCATAGTTATGGCGACATTACTATGAAACAAATTTCTCTTCACTTGCAATCTTTCAACATTTTGTCAGTGAGACATCAGAGAAGGCAGATTAACAGTAACAAACTTATTAGAATTATATTTTGAGGTATGACGGATCTTACATGAAAGAGAGGGCTGGGCAGATTGCATATTCCTAGATTTCCAGAAGGAATTTGAGATGGTCCCACACAAGAGACTTAAGAAGTTGCAAATAATGGTGAGAATAGGTGGAAATTTCTTGGGTGGATAAAAACATACTTTGAAGGATGGGAGCAGAGGGCTAGGTAAGACACTCAGTGTCTGGATGAAGAAGGAATAGTAGGGCATTCCACAGGGTTCAGTTTTAGGGCCAATGTTGTTCCTTGTATACATTAATGACCTTCCAAAGTCTGTATATTCATTACTGAATATGTTTACAGATGATGCAAAGATTGTGAAAAAGTAAGAGACAAATACAATGGTAGAGAACTTCATGAGACACTAAATAGTCTGTATGAATGGTCAGAAAAGTAGCTAATGAAATTCAATACTTCAAAATGTAAGGTAATGAGAATGGGTACAAGTGCACGAAGGCCCAATCTTGGATACTCAATAGCAGAAGCAGAACTTCATAAGATGGAGAATGAGAGAGGTCTAGGAGTAAACATACTGACAGATATGTCTCCGAAAATGCATATATATGGCATAGTAAGGAATTCATATGCTTTCTTAACAAATGTAATGGGAGCCTTCGGACACATGGACAAGGAAATCTTCAGAAATATTTTTGTAATATATGTGAGGTCAAAGCTTGGATATGCAGCCCCCCTTTGGAATTCACACTTGAAAAAGAACATACATAAGCTGGAAAACGTTCAAAGACATGACAAAATTTGTGCCAGAAATACGCAATGTCAGTTATGAGGCGAGGCTGACTCGAAGCTAGAAGAATGAGTGGGGATATGATGAAGGTTTTTAAATTCCTTCATGGTTATGACAGAGAGGTTAGAGATCGATATTTTGATATGGCTGGCACTAGAAATTGAGGTCATAGTTTAAAGCTTTGTCAGAAAACTTCTTTGCAGGATGTAAGGGAGTACTTTTTCCTAGTGTAAGAGAAGTTGATGACTGGAATTCGCTAAGCGAGGAGGTAGTTAATGCATCGTTGCCACTCAATAATTTGGGAAAAAACTACATTGTTCCTCCAAAAACCACTAGCCTTACCTAGAAACTACTAGATTTATTTTTTCAAGTACGTGAACATTTATCCCCTAATATAGCCTTAAAATATGTATTGTAATTTTCATACCTTTGAGATTTACATAAAGCCTTGAAGTGGAAGGTCTTCTTCTGTTCCTTCCTCTTCATCAGGGTATATAGTTGCCACTTCTGACTTGGAGCAATTTGCTATATAGCACTGATGACATTTTCCATTTTTCAAGTCATTAAGGAGAGATTTTGATGGGTTCCAACTGCAGCAAGATCCTCCTTGTCTTGCAACTGCTTGCTTTGCAAGCATTCTGTTTTCAAAAGTTTGAGTTAACAGCCAGTTTGAATACTTGGTTTTGATGATGTTGATCTTTGAAAATATCCGCTCAACTGCAGCGGATGAATGTGGCAAGACCAATAACTATATCATGAATTCTGCAAGGGTAGAAAATTTTGCTTCTCCTCTTCCATCTTTTACTTAAAATAGTTCTTGCCAAAAGTTGTTGGTGACCGGCTCAAATTCTGAAGGCTTGCCTTGCAATGCAACAAATCTTCCCACTGTTCTTGCAAGTCATCAAGATCTGGCTCTTTGCACTAGGATTCTCCGAATCACTCATTGTCACCTGATGTTTTAGCTCCTTTTGTTTAATTAACCACAATCATAATCAAACTGAGGCCCCAGGCAAGCAGTGTTGCCATCAAAAATTTTCCGTTCTCGCTAGCCAGACCCCTAGAAACAGCTAGATTTACAGGATATTCTACACAGCTTGGAAAAAAAAAGGTCAACGCTAAGATGTACGTACTTTGTGTGTGTGTGTAGAAGTATATATAGTCTATATACATCTGCATCTACATATATCTATCTACCTAGGTAAATATTCGAGGGAAGGAAAGCCGAGACCAACAAAAGTAACCTTTGAGAGAGGGAAAACATGTAGGGAAATATTGTTGAGAAAAAAAAGTCTAAAAGACCTTCAAGAATTCAAAGAAGTGTTCATTAGACGATACAGAACACAGGAAGAGATGGGAAAGATCAAAAACTTGTTGCAAGAGGCAAGAAGGTTAAATGAAAAGAGAAATGAAGAACAGAAGAAAAATTTTCATTACAGAGTTCTTCCAGACAAAGGGGAGATAAAGAAGATAATGACAGAAGATCAGGGGATGGGGCCTCATTAAGATTGTTATACACAAATACTGATGGATTAGCTGGTAAGGCAGTAGAATTAAAAGATAGGATTCACAACAGTAAGGCAGATATAGTAGCAATTACAGAGACTAAGTTGAGTGAGGACATAAACAGTGTCACAGTTTTTCCTAAGGGCTTCAGAATACTAAGGGTTGAAAGATCTGAGAGGACTGATGGGGGGATAGCACTGCTCATAAGTGAAAGGATTCAAGTTGAAGAAATAAACTTGGCTATAGAAAGTGAGTTCAAGGAATTTCTTGTTGCTCGCATAAATACTGGGTCAGAGAGCATTATAATAACTGTTCTATACAACCCACCAAGGAACCAAAATAGGCTTGAAGTTTATGAGGAAAGTCATATAGGTACTATTGAAGTCATAAACTCAGTTGCTAACATGGCACGGGGAAAAAATGTAGGATTTTGATTATGGGAGACTTTAATCATAAAGAGATAGATTGGATAAATCTTGACCCACACAGTGGTGAGGACTCATTCGGGGCAAGATTCTTAGATTGCGTACAAGGGAATTTCCTACACCAACATGTAATGGAACCAACAAGGGCCAGGAGTGGGGATGAGCCATCACTACTTGATCTAGTGTTCACAGATAATGTGTTGGATATTGAAAAAATTGAGTATGAACCACCAATTGGAAAGAGTGACCACTGTGTGTTGTTGATGGAGTATATCATTGAAGATATTCTTCCTGAGAGTAGAGGCACTGAGGACATTAGGAGGAACTATCCGAAAGGAGATTACATCAAAATGAATGAGCTTTTTACAGTTATTGACTGGAGAACCTTATTTTATAACAAATCTGTACCAGAAATGTATGACATCTTTTGTGGGAAATATGGGAAGATAGTAGATTGCTGCATACCTGTCACCAAAGTAGGTGTAATTCATGCCAGAGAGAAATGATTCAATAATGGGTGTAAAAGAGCTAAGGAGTGGAGAGACAAATGCTGGAAAAGGCATAGGAGGAGAAAAAACATAAATGCCTGGCAAACCTACAAAAGAGCAAGAAATGACTACCTAAGTAAAGGGAGAGAGGCAGAGAGAGACTATGAGAGGGACATCACCAGGAAGGCTAAAGAAAATCCCAAGCTTTTCCACAGCTTTATCAGAGGAAAACTGAAGGTAAAAGAACAGGTTTTAAGGCTAAAGAGAGCGGATGGAAGCATCACTGAGACTGAGATGGATGAAGAGATCTGCAAAGAATTGAACAAGGAGTTTCAGTCAGTATTTACAGTAGAAAATACCCCACCCCCTCAGATTGCAATGATAGAAGCTCAAGGCCGGTATTAGAGAACATCAACCTTACAGCCACAGAGGTATGCAAAGCGCTGATGGATTTAGATGTTCATAAAGCTACAGGTCCTGATGACATATCCCCTCATGTGCTTAAAAAATGCGCAAACTCAATATCAGTGGCACTAAGTATCATATTTAAAAAGTCACTGGAGTCGGGGGAGATTCCAAGATGCTGGAAACAAGCAAATATGATACCTATCTTCAAAAAGGGAAGGAGGGATACGGCTCTGAACTATAGACCAGTTTCCTTGACCAGCATAGTTTGCAAAGTTATGGAGAAACTACTAAGGAAACATATCTCTCTTCACTTGGAATCCTTCAACTTTTTGTCAGTGAGGCAACATGGCTTCAGAGAAGGTAGATCAACAGTAACAAACTTATTAGAATTTTATGATGAGGTAAGCCAAATCTTACAGGAAAGAGAGGGCTGGGCAGATTGCATATTCCTAGACTTCCAGAAAGCGTTTGACACTGTTCCACATGGGAGACTTATTAGGAAGCTGCAATCAATGGCTAGAATAGGTGGAAATGTTTTAGAATGGATAAAAACTTACTTAGAAGGAAGGGAACAGAGGGTTAGAGTAAGACACTCAGTGTCTGAATGGAGAAGAGTTAGTAGTGGAGTTCCACAGGGTTCAGTTTTAGGGCCACTTTTGTTCCTTGTATATGTAAATGACCTAGCAGAGTCTGTAAATTCATTCATGAATATGTTTGCAGATGATGCAAAGATTATGAAGAAAGTAAAAAACGAGAACAATGGTAGAGAACTTCAGGAGGATCTAAATAATCTGCATGAGTGGTCAGAAAAGTGGCTAATGAAATTCAATACTTCAAAATGTAAGGTAATGAGAATGGGTACAAGTGCAAGAAGGCCCAAGCTTGACTACTCAGTGGCTGGAGTACAACTTCAAGAGACAGAAAATGAGAGAGATCTAGGAGTAAACATACTGGCAGATTTGTCCCCAGAAATACATATAAATGGCATAGTAAGGGCAGCATATGCATTCTTATCAAATGTAAGGGTAGCCTTCAGGCACATGGACAAGGAAATGTTCAGAAATATTTATGTAACCTATGTGAGGCCAAAACTCGAATATGCAGCCCCCTTTTGGAATCCGCACTTGAAAAAGCACATAGCTAAGCTTGAAAAAGTTCAAAGACATGCCACGAAACTGGTGCCAGAAATACGCAATCTCAGTTATGATGAGAGGCTGAGGGAATTAGACTTACCATCACTCGAAGCTAGAAGAGTGAGGGGGGATATGGTGACAGTCTTTAAATTCCTTCATGGTTATGATAGAGTGGATAGGGATCGATATTTTGATATGGCTGGCTCTAGAACTAGAGGTCATAGTTTGAAGCTTCGTAAGAAAACTTCTTTGCAGGATGTAAGGAAATACTTTTTCAGTGTAAGAGTAGTTGATAATTGGAATTGGCTAAGCGAGGAGGTAGTTAATGCTATCTCAATCCATAGTTTTAAGGACAGGTATGATAAGTATCACTAAGTATAAAATGGAACCGATGAGGAGACGGGAAGATACGAGCTTTGGGCTCTTTCCCGTAAACACAATTAGGTAATCACAATTAGGTAATCACACACACACACACACACACACACACACACACACACACACACACACACATATATATATATATATATATATATATATATATATATATATATATATATATATATATATATATATATATATATATATATATATATATATATATAATGCACATGAATATTGGCACTGGATGTTAAAGAGGATGAGAATAAACTTTAGATTGGTTATATGGAACTCGATACCAAATGTACAGACAGACAAATTCAATGTTTACCTTTATCATTATATCGAAAAAAAAACAGTAGATCTTCATGGCCCTCGAATGATTCTGGCTCCTCCTGCTCCTCCTCGTGAACTGCTGCTGCTGCTTGCAATGTTCCCTCAGTGGAAGTGATGTATGTCTCTTTCGTTCCAATCATATTCAAAACATCTGGTGGCACTTCATAATCAAAGCAGGTTTTTCATGTCTTTTTAGCCCTGAACGTATCCCAAGAATAGCATTCATCATTTTCGTCTGCATTCTATTTCTTATCTTATTTTTCACAAGATTCATCTGGCTAAAAATTCTTTCAACCTCCGCATTTGAATGGGGTAGCACCAAGACAGATATTGCAAATCTTGCCAATTCCTTAAATGGGTTACTATTAGACGAATCTCTATACTTGAAAACTTCATTCCAAAACTTAACAGTTTGACCAACTTCTTCCCATTTAATAAGAGTTAGGTCCTTCCACTGGTTATCAATAACCGTAATTTCAGAAGGGGAAACTTTTAATAGCTCCATCAATGGAATCAGAGAATCTTTGACAACACTAAGAGCATTTTTAACTGATAGCAACGACATGTACTGAAGAATCTTAACATTATCTGGTAACCGCTGACGAATCCCTTTTATCAGTATGGTAATGAACTTGATGCATTGCTCTCTCATATTTTTTTCTAGAACTTCAGAGAATCCTTTTAGTTGCAATCTTTCAATTTCTTTCTCAAACTGATAACCAAGGTATGGCTTGGGGTCTAGAAACTCGCTAATGTTACCTTCCAAAGGGTCAACTTTTGCAGTTGGTAATACAACTTTATTCACTAAAGATTTTACAACCATCAAAAGGTCATCAAGAAGTTTTGTTGGATCAGATTCGTTTGATTCAAACGATTTGTTAACTCTCTGGATGTCTTTCAATACTGGTAATAGAAACTTAAGGAAAGCAAGATTCTGACCATCATTATACATTTCATAAAGCATCTGTGCCATAAAACATCTTTCTTTATTACGCACAATGTCAAAGTGGCTTCTAAGTTCTAACCACTGATCATGTATTCTCTCTACAGCTGTTGCAATGGAAATCCATCTGGTTTGGCATGATTGTACAATTTTTAATGGATTATGATTTTCATTGATTAGATTATAAATCTTCTGGTAAGCTGTCTGACGCAATGATGATCGAGAAAACCAGTTATAGGTTTCACTGATAATATAATCCAAATTTCTTGGAAGAACCTTGGCTGCAGCAGCAGAGATGGCCAGTTGTAGAGAGTGGCATACACAATGAATCAAAACAAGATTAGGGACCTCCACCTTCAACTGTTCATAGACGCCATTATTCACACCTACCATAACACTGGCATTGTCTGTTCCAAGGCCTTTCAGGTTCTTGATATTCAGTCCAAAATCATGCAAAGTCTCTTTTAAGGCAGCCACAATCCCACTTGCATTGCATTCTTCTAATTTTGTTAAGCTTAGAAAAGTAGACACTATCTGGCCTCTCATTTCGTCATGGTAAATTATTGCTATTCCAAGATATTTATTAATGCTGATATCTGTTGATTCATCTATCAGTAAACTAAAAGCACTATCGCCAACCGAATTCTTTAAGTCACTCATGAAATGAGGATACAAAACATTATTGAATATAGCACTACACTTGGATCTCTTAATCTTTGTCATCGATGCCATTTTGCTATCAGTGAAGCATGCCTTGCATAATTCATTCAAGTGATCGCAAGTTGATACTGAGGTATGTTCTGCAATAAACAATGCCATACGCCCTTCTGCAATCTGAGATTCACTTGATTTTCTCAAAGGCTGAAATGGTATTGTAAGCTGTCTTGCATTGGATGAATCGGCATTTGCCTTGTGTTTTTTCGTTTTCCCGTGAGCTTTCAAATCACATAACTTAGGCACAAGAACGCACTGACAAAATTTACAATTAGGCACACTTTCACCACTTCCCTTCTTTTTTCAGTTAACCAATGTTTTAATTCTTCATCTTGAAGCCACTCCCTTCGAAATTTCTGTGTATATTGCGTCTTAGGCATTTTAAATATAGATTAAATATACCGGTATAGTACCAGCGATCATCACCCTCAATCAACAATGACTGCCTTGCGTGGGTCCAATTACACTCTACAGATCGCCCGAAGCCCGACGTTGGCTGGCAGGGACAAAACAAGCAAGTAGGAATCATGAGTGATATGTGTATTGATAACTTTTTCGCAACTGGTACTTGGAAATACAAGCATCAAGTATCAAAAATTCTACTACAATTTGATTTTTGTGAATCGGATTGGAATAACATAATTAATGAGATGATAACATGTTTTAGAAAAAAAAAATCCAGAAAACCGCTAAACATTTTCATACAAAGCTAAAATTTCCCGCTAGCCGCTAAACTCATTTTTTTTCCAGCTAGATTCAAGTAAAAAGATCTAGATCTAGCGGGAAAACCGCTAAAATGGCAACACTACAGGCAAGAAGTCAGTGCAAATCACTCCTATATCGCTCATATTCTCACTCCATGATTAATGCTCAGCCTAATATCACCCTCACATATTTGGGTTCAGATACACGATAATTCAGTGTATAGTCAACTGAAAATGCTTATCTTCTAACGTGATAGTTTAATTAACTACCAGTAAATAGATACAAAAAGCCACAGCCAACACCCTCGACTTCTTCATCCAGCAAGGAGCTGACCATGCCCTAATTCTCTTTGACTCTAAAGGCCCCTTACAGGCCATCAAGAAGCCACTCCTCAGAGACAATGTACGCATCATCACCACCATCCTCAGCCACTACCACAGGACAACCAGCCTTGGAAAAGCCATCACTCTTGCCTGGATTCCCAGCCACATCGGCATCAAGGGAAATGAGGAAGCTGATCAAGCCGCCAAACAAGCCACTCTCAGAGCAGAAATCCAGATATCTCTGTCTCCTGGGATGCAACAAATAAAAAATAAAGCCACCAAGTCACTCCTTAACACCTTAATAACTAAACACAACCTGTGCACAGACATTGGCTCCCCCTCCACCTGGTGGTACAAGGCCACCACTGATCTTCAGCGTATCACCCTGCCTAAGAGCCTTCGACGAAGCACGGAGGTCAATGTGTACCGTCTGAGACTCGGGTACAAGTGAACCTGGCAAATAGTGGAGGATATCATCAGGGAATGCACCTTTTGGCAGGTAGCTCACCACATCCACTGCTACATTACATCCTGGAATGTGATTCTTTTTCAGAAATTCGACGGAAAGCTGGTGCCCGCGTAACATCTAGCGAAGACCCAAATGCCCTTCATGTTGCTAGCTCCATCATCAGACTAGCAACAAATAACTACATGAACAGTCTACTAAATATTATCAGACAATACCCTCCACCAAGATAACCATGCAATAACTCTCTCTCACCCCCAAAACAAGAATTCATTTAAATTGTTTGATGTAAACTAATAATTCACAACTGAATACTTATGCTCTCCACTATCTTTACTGTTTTGCACAACTTTACCTGCGGGCCAATTAGGAAAGTCCGATTAGCAACAATAACAAGATTTCACCCCACCTCCTCACCAATAGGAAAGCCCATTCGCCCGCAAGAGCGAATACCACGTACACCAAAAAATCTCACCCCACCTGCGGGCCACAAGGGAAGGTCCGCTCACCCTCAAGGGTGAACATCCAAGAAAAAAAAAAGATACAAAAAAAAATATACACTCGATGTTGACTGATTTATAACTATTTAATCAGAGAAGAAGGTGCCATGGACGAATTATTTTGGGAAAAGATGGATTGGTGTGAGAGGGAGTTGCGTGAGTTGCCAGCAGATATCTTGGAAACAAACGAGAAGTAAACAAGTACCGTATCACCATATAACGCACGAGTATTGCAAACGGTTGCTGGGATAGGAGGGAGGGAGGGTCCTCACGGGTTGAGGGGATAGGAGAAGGATAAGGGTCCCCTACACTTATCCAAAGAGAGAGAGAGAGAGAGAGAGAGAGAGAGAGAGAGAGCCTGTCTCTGTAATGAATTACTACTAATTTGTCTGATTTTAAAGAAAAAAACTACTAGACTACTAGATCGAATTCAAAAATACTAGATCTAGTAGGAAAATAATAGGAGTGGCAACATTGAGTTAATGCTAACTCGGTTCGTAGTTTTAAGGACAAATATTATAATTTTAACTGAGTGCAAAAATGGAACCGACAAGGAGACTTGGAGTTATGAGCATAGGGCTCTTTCCCGTAAGCACAGTTAGGTAATTACAATTCAGGCATTCTACACATCTGTTATAGGTCTAACATCCTAACGGGCTATGTTTTGGAATAAAGAAATACTGAAAATATTTAGTATCTTTACATTTATTTTTGTACTGCCTAGTTTTCCACGACATTACGAATAAAACCGCAAAAACTATGCGGGTTAATATAATACTACCTTCTCTGCAGGGGACAGACAATGTCTATTTATCCATATTTTAGACTCCCACTTGAATGTCTTCAAGCGCTGAGTAGTTGCCAAGACTTACATATATTTTCCTCTGTTTTCGTTTACCAATAATCCCTGTCTATTTTCTTCTCTTTTTTTATTATTCTATTGACTGTTGAAAGTTGATTATGATAATTTAATGTGATTTTTTAACATCTATTTGTGGTTTCTTAAATAAACAAATAACTGGAGCCAAACGATGACACGAAAGATTTAAAAACACTCACGAAACCAAAATAAAACTGTTGGAAGAGCAAAAGTGTTTGGAATTTTTTACTTGTTGAGGGTAGAGTGGTTCTTGTTTTTATATCTAAGTTATTTGCTCTTTTATCGTTTGCTTAGATAATTTACACATAATTTTATTTAATTTCAAACTTCATATAAAGATTTAAAAAAAAAAACATACGTGGAGAGTAGAAACTTCTGTTTGTTTTGTTCGCCGTATACACGGATAAGGAGAGTAAAAAGAATTTTTTATTTGTGTATATATATATATATATATATATATATATATATATATATATATATATATATATATTATATATATATATATATATATATATATATATATATATATATATATATATATATATATATATATATATCGTAAAAAATAGAATGCGTAATGCCTCTTCATTGCAAAGGTTTTGTTTGGGTAGATGGGAACGTATCTGCTAAATCAAGGATTCTGATTGGTCCAAACCAGTCTGAGTTGCCAAGGTACCATTTAAAATGATATATTTTTTGTTTACGATCCCTGCTGTGGTAAACATCCACTCCAAGTGAAGTTTCAGTGCGTTCCGTGTGACCAAGAAAAGTTTAGTTGTCATAGTTAGCTGGGAACACATGGTTAAGAGATTGTATACTAGTATATGTTGAGGATATAAGTGAAACAATGAATTACGTAACCTACGAACGTTCATTCGCTAGAAATTTACGAGTTAACCTTGAGGAAGGGATAAGCTTGCTACCGTAACATTTTTGCCATACTTTGAGCAACATACAGCAGGGACTACGTATGATTTTTGTTACTGTTTGTGTTGATTTGTTTTTAATATCCATTTAATCTGTATATATATATATATATATATATATATATATATATATATATATATATATATATATATATATATATATATATATATATATATATATATATATATATATATATATATATATATATATATATATATATATATATATATATATATTCTTATTCTCTGAAAATTTACGAGTCTCCGTTGTTTGAGAGAGAGAGAGAGTGAATATATTGTACCCATCGGCTATAACATTACATTAGTATGAACACTTTACTGTTATTATTATTATTATTATTATTATTATTATTATTATTATTATTATTATTATGTATTATTATTATAGTATGATTTCATTTCTAGACCTCAATCATGTAACAAATTACGTACCTTTTCCCATGAAGGTTGTAATTCTTCCTGGCCCCCAAGATCCCAAAAACTTAATACCAGCATACGTGATTGCTCCTACATTCTGCCTAACAGTTATGGTTATATTACTGGGGTCAGGCCTTTGTAAATTAGGCTTTAGCAGCTTCCAAATATGTCGTCTTTCCTGCATTATCTAGACCAAAAATCAGGACGAAGAATTCATCCTTCTTGAAAAGATATTTGCATAGTCCATAGAAACTAGAAAATGAAATCTTTGCATTATTTTATACTTGGTGTCAGACTAAGAGATTGCTCTTTTAGTACTAAGGGGGGGGGGGCTAGAATACTTCATCCGTGTTCCCCTGCGTGTCGTAAGTGTCGACTGAATGGGGTGGAGCCAGGGGATTGGGAATCCCCTTATCTGTATTTTCTCTTCCCAAAGAGTCAGAGTATTAGTCTTGGCTCAGCCACTCCCCTAATAAGGCGAAAATAGCTCAAGTATATAGAAAGATAGATAATAGTGTGGTGATGAAAAGGGAAAGCATTCCTCGCACGTATTCTTTTCTGTCTCAAGAGATGACTAAATTAGACTCCTATAGGTGATGGAAGAAATAATTCCGCCCTCTTATTCAATGCCTGTTGTAGGTGGCGACCAAAGGACCGGAAGGATGGCAGTTGCCTCTCAACTCTCTCCTTCGATATGTTGTTGTTTGCCGTTTTATGTGTTGTCACTGTTAAACCCCATACCAATGGGAGTGGACACAGACAGATTGAAGCTCTGGAAGTTGGGTGACATTCCTACCGGCATACGATGGGCTCGAATATGAGTAGGCCTATGCCACTTTCCGAGCCGAGTCCTCTATCCATTTTGCTGTCGCAGTGTACTTGTTGTGATTACCTAATTGTGTTTACGGGAAAGAGCCCAAAGCTCGTATCTTCCCGTCTCCTTATCGGTTCCATTTTATACTTAGTGATATTTATCATACCTGTCCTTAAAACTATGGATTGAGATAGCATTAACTACCTCCTCGCTTAGCCAATTCCAATTATCAACTACTCTTACACTGAAAAAGTATTTCCATACATCCTGCAAAGAAGTTTTCTTACGAAGCTTCAAACTATGACCTCTGGTTCTAGAGCCAGCCATATCAAAATATCGATCCCTATCCACTCTATCATAACCAGGAAGGAATTTAAAGACTGTCACCATATCCCTCCCCCCTCAATCTTTTAGCTTCGAGCGATGGTAAGTCTAATTCCCTCAGCCTCTCATCATAACTTAGATTGCGTATTTCTGGCACCAGCTTCGTGTCATGTCTTTGAACGATAATGATCATTCTTGAACGGATAGGATTTTGAGGCGCTAAGCTGTAGATCTTTGTTACAAACTTGGCCACCTGTAGATATCAGTAGGCTATAATACCATGTTTGAAATAAAATAATAATAATATTATTATTATTATTATTATTATTATTATTATTATTATTATTATTATTATTGATTTAGATGTAACAGGTGAAGGTTTTGGGCCTAAATAGGACTGACCTGGACAGTTCCATGTTAAGTCTTCCTTAAGACATAGTAACTTTCTTATGCCTACATCTGCACCAAATATTTTGGAGTATTCGTTACACTTTTCTTATTATCCCTCTATAATTGACAAGTCACAAGCACTGCCTATCACTGGTCCTCTTAACTCTCTCGTTCTCTTGATGCCCGGGCCCGATGAGGACAATTATCTTTACTCGTCCCAGTGTCACACTCATAAAAGAGAGAAAGTATATATATATATATATATATATATATATATATATATATATATATATATATATATATATATATATATATATATATATATATATAGAGAGAGAGAGAGAGAGAGAGAGAGAGAGAGAGAGAGAGATATGTATATATATATATATATATATATATATATATATATATATATATATATATATATATATATATATATATATATATATGAATCATTTTTTACCCCGACCGGGACTCGAACCTAGGACTTATGATTGCTAAGTCAAGGCGCTACCACTACACCACAGAAGGTTAAAAGGAATCCAACCTTATAGCTTATATCTGCTATACTTAGGAATGAATGCATTCTAACTGAATGCCACTATGTTCATATTACAGATTCCCCAACCTCACTCGTGGCTTCATTTTAGCATTTAATTCAATTCCCAATCTCATTCGGGCCATGAAATAACCAATTAAGCACATTACATATGTGAAAAAATTAATCATTTTTTACCCGAACCGGGACTTGAACCTAGGACTTATGATTGCTAAGTCAAGGCGCTACCACTACACCACAGAAGGTTAAAAGGAATCCAACCTTATAGCTTATATCTGCTATACTTAGGAATGAACGCATTCTAACTGAATGCCACTATGTTCATATTACAGATTCCCCAACCTCACTCGTGGCTTCATTTTAGCATTTAATTCAATTCCCAATCTCATTCGGGCCATGAAATAACCAATTAAGCACATTACATATGTGAAAAAATTAATCATTTTTTACCCCGACCGGGACTCGAACCTAGGACTTATGATTGCTAAGTCAAGGCGCTACCACTACACCACAGAAGGTTAAAAGGAATCCAACCTTATAGCTTATATCTGCTATACTTAGGATTGAACCCATTCTAACTGAATGCCACTATGTTCATATTACAGATTCCCCAACCTCACTCGTGGCTTCATTTTAGCATTTAATTCAATTCCCAATCTCATTCGGGCCATGAAATAACCAATTAAGCACATTACATATGTGAAAACATGAATCATTTTTTACCCTGACCGGGACTCGAACCTAGGACTTATGATTACTAAGTCAAGGCGCTACCACTACACCACAGAAGGTTAAAAAGAATCCAACCTTATAGCTTATATCTGCTATACTTAGGGATGAACGCATTCTAACTGAATGCCACTATGTTCATATTACAGATTCCCCAACCTCACTCGTGGCTTCATTTTAGCATTTAATTCAATTCCCAATCTCATTCGGGCCATGAAATAACCAGTTAAGCACATTACATATGTGAAAACATTAATCACTTTTTACCCCGACCGGAACTCGAACCTAGGACTTATGATTGCTAAGTCAAGGCGCTACCACTACACCACAGAAGGTTAAAAGGAATCCAACCTTATAGCTTATATCTGCTATACTTAGGAATGAATGCATTCTAACTGAATGCCACTATGTTCATATTACAGATTCCCCAACCTCACTCGTGGCTTCATTTTAGCATTTAATTCAATTCCCAATCTCATTCGGGCCATGAAATAACCAATTAAGCACATTACATATGTGAAAACATGAATAATTTTTTACCCCGACCAGGACTCGAACCTAATACTTATGATTGCTAAGTCAAGGCGCTACCACTACACCACAGAAGGTTAAAAGGAATCCAACCTTATAGCTTATATCTGCTATACTTAGGAATGAACGCATTCTAACTGAATGCCACTATGTTCATATTACAGATTCCCCAGCCTCACTCGTGGCTTCATTTTAGCATTTAATTCAATTCCCAATCTCATTTGGGCCATGAAATAACCAATTAAGCACATTACATATGTGAAAACATGAATAATTTTTTACCCCGACCAGGACCCGAACCTAGGACTTATGATTGCTAAGTCAAGGCGCTACCACTACACCACAGAAGGTTAAAAGGAATCCAACCTTATAGCTTATATCTGCTATACTTAGGAATGAACGCATTCTAACTGAATGCCACTATGTTCATATTACAGATTCCCCAACCTCACTTGTGGCTTCATTTTAGCATTTAATTCAATTCCCAATCTCATTCGGGCCATGAAATAACCAATTAAGCACATTACATATGTGAAAACATGAATCATTTTTTATTTTACCCCGACCTGGACTCGAACCTAGGACTTATGATTGCTAAAAAATTATTCATGTTTTCACATATGTAATGTGCTTAATTGGGTATTTCATGGCCCGAATGAGATTGGGAATTGAATTAAATGCTAAAATGAAGCCACGAGTGAGGTTGGGGAATCTGTAATATGAACATAGTGGCATTCAGTTAGAATGCGTTCATTCCTAAGTATAGCAGATATAAGCTATAAGGTTGGATTCCTTTTAACCTTCTGTGGTGTAGTGGTAGCGCCTTGACTTAGCAATCATAAGTCCTAGGTTCGAGTCCCGGTCGGGGTAAAAAATTATTCATGTTTTCACATATGTAATGTGCTTAATTGGTTATTTCATGGCCCGAATGAGATTGGGAATTGAATTAAATGCTAAAATGAAGCCACGAGTGAGGTTGGGGAATCTGTAATATGAACATAGTGGCATTCAGTTAGAATGCGTTCATTCCTAAGTATAGCAGATATAAGCTATAAGGTTGGATTCCTTTTAACCTTCTGTGGTGTAGTAGTAGCGCCTTGACTTAGCAATCATAAGTCCTAGGTTCGAGTCCCGGTCGGGGTAAAAAATTATTCATGTTTTCACATATGTAATGTGCTTAATTGGTTATTTCATGGCCCGAATGAGATTGGGAATTTAATTAAATGCTAAAATGAAGCCACGAGTGAGGTTGGGGAATCTGTAATATGAACATAGTGGCATTCAGTTAGAATGCGTTCATTCCTAAGTATAGCAGATATAAGCTATAAGGTTGAATTCCTTTTAACCTTCTGTGGTGTAGTGGTAGTGCCTTGACTTAGCAATCATAAGTCCTAGGTTCGAGTCCCGGTCGGGGTAAAAAATGATTCATATATATATATATATATATATATATATATATATATATATATATATATATATATATATATATATATATATATATATATATATATATATACACACTGTATATCTATCCCAAGCTCCAACTACCAACTACACCACTGAACGTCTAAGAAAAAGCAAACCTCAAAGCTAACTGCTTTACTAGGTATGAACACATTCATTTTGAATGCCTTTTTGTTTATATTACAGTTTCTCTCAACCTCACTCGTGGCCTCGTTTTCCCATTGAATTGAATTAAATGTGAAAAAGAGGCACAGTCATTATGTGTCTTAGGTTCGAGTCCCTGTCAGGGGTAATATATATATATATATATATATATATATATATATATATATATATATATATATATATGATATTATATATATATATGAGAGAGAGAGAGAGAGAGAGAGAGAGAGAGAGAGAGAGAGAGAGAGAGAGAGAGAGAGAGGGGGGGGGGTACTTGATGAAAATATGTACTACATACTGTAAACCTTTTGGTCTAAGATTGTACTGGCTTTTCAGTAATTCTTTAATAAATAGTATAATGCTCTTTATCACTGTAGTATTGAATGTGTATACATATATGCAACATGTGCAATATTTCACATGCGTTTCAATGAATAGAACCCATATGTAATGTGCTTGAGTAGCTTTTGCATTCTGTGCTTTCAGTCTGGGATTGTGGATGGTAGAAAAAGAAAAGAAAGTTACTTATATGGGAACAGCAATTTCTCATGAAATTTTGCATTTGATTTAAGCAGTCAGTCAGTTCATGTTAGTCTCTGAGAGAATATACTCTATACAGTGTTTGTGTGTGCATATATATATATATATATATATATATATATATATATATATATATATATATATATATATATATATATATATATATATATGTCGTAGTGTTAATCACTACGTTATTATTAATACCAGAAGGGTGCAAGGTAAGAACGGACAAGCGGTGGTTTCGTTTAACTTAATTTATTTTAGAGTACAACATATTCGACGCCTCAATTCCCCAACCCTTATGACTATCAAAATCTATGGTCTATTCGTGCCCCGGGGAAAGCACTAACTAAAAACTCCAACTCTTTGACTGCCTCAGGGATTCTTGAAGTACCCCAAGGGCAGGGCATGTCATGTAGTCCAATTTTGCCAATAGACTTCAGGGTCAAAGGGGAGTCCCTCCTCTTTGGGGAGGGGCTATTCCAGCAGGCCTATTGAACAGAAGAAGTTCTAAATCGCCTGAGACTATTGGGCATCTCTCCAGGGTATGTACATACATACGAAGCAAATTTTTATAATCTTTGTGGTGTTTTGGGAATTGAGGGTCACTTGTTCTTTAGGCTTCTTGAGATACTTGGCGCTAGTTATTACTTCCATGTGTCCAGCTATTAATCTTGGTGACACCTAGGAAAAATATTGCCTGTACCAAAAACAATACATGGGAGAGTATTCAGTTTCACGCTTGATCTCTGACCCTCGCCCGTTTCTTCTCAAGACTTGTGACAGGTTTCAGATCCTGACTTCAGCAGGATTTCATATGACTTCAGCGAGACTTCAGCTGATGCGACATATGTATGTATGTGTGATTACCTAATCGTGCTTACGGGAAAGAGCCCAAAGCTCGTATCTTCCCGTCTCCTGATCGGTTCCATTTTGTACTTAGTGATACTTATCTTACCTGTCCTTAAAACTATGGATTGAGTTAGCATTACCTACCTCCTCGCTTAGCAAATTTCAGTTATCAACTACTCTTACACTAAAAAAAATGTACTTCCTTACTTCCTGCAAAGAAGTTTTCATACGATTCTTCAAACTATAACCTTTAGGTCTAGACCCAGCTATATCAATATTTCGATCCGTCTCCACTCCATCATAATCATGAAGGAATTTAAAGACTGTCACTGTATTCCCCTCAATCTTCTAGCTTCGAGTGATGGTAAGTCTAATTCCCTCAGCCTCTCATCATAACTGAGTTTGCTTAATTCTGGCACCAGGTTTGAGCCATGTCTTTGAACTTTTTCAAGCTTAGCTACGTGCTTTTTCAAGTGTGGATTCCTAAAGGGGGCTGCATATTCGAGTTTTGGCCTCACTTAGGTTACATAAATATTTCTGAACATTTCCTTGTCCATGTGCTTGAAGGCTACCCTTAAATTTGCTAAGAAAGTATTTGCTGCCCTTGCTATGCCATTAAAATGCATTTCTAGAGACAAATCTGCCAGTATGTTTACTCCTAGATCTCTCTCATTTTCTGTCTCTTGAAGTTCTACTCCTGCCACCAAGTAGTCAAGCTTGGGCCTTCTTGCACTTGTACCCATTCTCATTACCTTATATTTTGAGGTATTGAATTTCATTAGCCACTTTTCTGACCACTCATGCAGACTATTTAGATCTTCCTGAAGTTCTCTACCATTGCTCTCGTTTCTTACTTTCTTCACAATCTTTGCATCATCTGCAAACATATTCATGAATGAATTTACAGAGTCTGGTATGTCATTTACATATACAAGGAACAAAAGTGGCCCTAAAACTGAACCCTGTGGAATTCCACTACTAACTCTTCTGTGTGCGTGTGTGTGTGTGTGAAACACCATTAATACGCAGCTGTAAGGGTGATCATGAATTAACAGTTAACAACAACAACAACATATCTGCTGCTTCAGATTTAGCCTCCATGTGGGACTATGCATATTCTGAGTTAGCAGTTAAAAATATGGAAGAAATTGAGGAAACATTGGAAATACAAGGGGAGGAATTATTTAGAACTAGAAGTCTAGAGGATAGTGTAATTGCATTTGCATATTCTTGAGGAGTCTGCTTTTCTTTGAGAGTTTAATAGGTACAGGTGGTGCATATTAATAGCACAGTGGTGATACTACTTGCCCTTATTTCAACCCTAGGTAGTGCTGAAGTATGCAGTGGTATTCTTAGCATAAGGCCGCTCCCACACCAAAGTGGAATGTCGCACGTGGCATGCCAGTTGAAAACAAATATCCAGAAATATATGAAACCTTTCACACAGAAGTGGCGTGACATGTCCCATATGCCACGTGCGACTTGCAGCGCAAGTCGCATGTGGCATATGGGGCGTGTCATGCCACTTCTGTGTGAAAGGTTTTATATATTTCCAGATGTTCGTTTTCAACTGGTGAGTCATTTTGGTGTGAAGCGGCCAAAGAGGAAGTGTTGCCTAGGATTAATAGTCTTTTTTTCATAACCTACTCTATTTGTATTTGTTACAATGTTAATTAATTATTTTTTTAATTATAATTTTATTTATATAGGAAATGGAAAAGTTGGTTATATAGTATATTTATGTTATTTACTTACAATATTACCTAATTATTTAAGTATGCTAAAGTGTGTATAGACATTTGTATATGTAATATACTAATTTTCTAGGTTGCTGTTGTATAAACATAAAGTTTTGTATTCGAAAAAAATACCTTGAAAATACCCCAAAAAAATCTTAACGAACTATAAAATGAAAAATAAATGTGACTTACAAAATAAATAGCATGATATCAATAGACAATCTGGAATGAAGGATGTGACATGGTGATTTTTATAGAGAAATAGAGGTAAACTTTCTACAGTTTCAATAAAGTTTAAAAAAAAATTAAAGCTTTATAATTTCGCTATTTATTATAATAGTTATGACTGTCAAATACACAGATAAAGTGGCCAGTCATGGCGGATTCGGATCATTCTTCAAGCTGCTTGTGAGGTATGTAATATTATATTGTATTAAATTGTCTCTTTGACCTTGCTTCACTTAAAAGCAGACTGTCTTTTATATATTCGTGGATTTTCTTGTTGCTTATTTAATATTTTTCGTGAGCTAGGCTGTATCAGACTCTTTTCATAGTTCATTCTAGTTACATATTCAGTTTTCCGATATATATATATATATATATATATATATATATATATATATATATATATATATATATATATATATATATATATATATATATTATATGTGTGTGATTACCTAATTGTGTTTACGGGAAAGAGCCCAAAGCTCGTATCTTCCCGTCTTCTCATCGGTTCCATTTTATACTTAGTGATACTTATCATACCTGTCCTTAAAACTATGGATTGAGATAGCATTAACTACCTCCTCGCTTAGCCAATTCCAATTGTCAACTACTCTTACACTGAAAAAGTATTTCCTTACATCCTGCAAAGAAGTTTTCTTACGAAGCTTCAAACTATGACCTCTAGTTCTAGAGCCAGCCATATCAAAATATCGATTCCTATCCACTCTATCATAACCATGAAGGACTTTAAAGACTGTCACCATATCCCCCCTCAATCTTCTAGCTTCGAGTGATGGTAAGTCTAATTCCCTCAACCTCTCATCATAACTGAGATTGCGTATTTCTGGCACCAGTTTCGTGGCATGTCTTTGAACTTTTTCAAGCTTAGCTATATGCTTTTTCAAGTGTGGATTCCAAAAGGGGGCTGCATATTCGAGTTTTGGCCTTACATAGGTTACATAAATATTTCTAAACATTTCCTTGTCCATGTGCCTGAAGGCTACCCTTACAGTTGATAAGAATGCATATGTTGCCCTTACTATGCCATTTATATGTATTTCTGGAGACAAATCTGCCAGTATGTTTACTCCTAGATCTCTCTCATTTTCTGTCTCTTGAAGTTGTATCCAGCCACCGAGTAGTCAAGCTTGGGCCTTCTTGCACTTGTACCCATTCTCATTACCTTACATTTTGAAGTATTGAATTTCATTAGCCACTTTTCTGACCACTCATGCAGACTATTTAGATCCTCCTGAAGTTCCCTACCATTGTTCTCGTTTTTTACTTTCTTCACAATCTTTGCATCATCTGCAAACATATTCATGACTGAATTTGCAGACTCTGGTAGGTCATTTACATATACAAGGGACAAAAGTGGCCCTAAAGCTGAACCCTGTGGAACTCCACTACTAACTCTTCTCCATTCAGACACTGAGTGTCTTACTCTAACCCTCTGTTCCCTTCCTTCTAAGTAAGTTTTTATCCATTCCAAAACATTTCCACCTATTCTAGCCATTGCTTGCAGCTTCCTAATAAGTCTCCCATGTGGAACAGTGTCAAACGCTTTCTGGAAGTCTAGGAATATGCAATCTGCCCAGCACTCTCTTTCCTGTAAGATTCGGCTTACCTCATCATAAAATTCTAATAAGTTTGTTACTGTTGATCTACCTTCTCTGAAGCCATGTTGCCTCACTGACAAAAAGTTGAAGGATTCCAAGTGAAGAGAGATATGTTTCCTTAGTATTTTCTCCATAACTTTGCAAACTATGCTGGTCAAGGAAACTGGTCTATAGTTCAGAGCCGTAACCCTCCTTCCTTTTTTGAAAATAGGTATCACATTTGCTTGTTTCCAGCATCTTGGAATCTCCCCTGACTCCAGTGACTTTTTAAATGTGATCCTTAGTGCCATTGATATTGTGTTTGCGCATTTTTTAAGCACATGAGGGGATATGTCATCAGGACCTGTAGCTTTATGAACATCTAAATCCATCAGCGCTTTGCATACCTCTGTGGCTGTAAGGTTGATCTTCTCTAATACCGGCCCTTGAGCTTCTATCTCTGCAATCTGAGGGGGTGGGGTATTTTCTACTGTAAATACTGACTGAAACTCCTTGTTCAATTCTTAGCAGATCTCTTCATCCGTCTCAGTGATACTTCCATCCGCTCTCTTTAGCCTTAAAACCTGTTCTTTTACCTTCAGTTTTCCTCTGATAAAGCTGTGGAAAAGCTTGGGATTTTCTTTAGCCTTCTTGGTGATGTCCCTCTCATAGCCTCTCTCTGCCTCTCTCCTTTTACTTAGGAAGTCATTTCTTGCTCTTTTGTAGGTTTGCCAGGCATTTATGTTTTTTCTCCTCCTATGCCTTTTCCAGCATTAGTCTCTCCACTCCTTAGCTCTTTTACACCCATTATCGAACCATTTCTCTCTGGCATGAATTACACCTACTTTGGTGACAGGTATGCAGCAATCTACTATCTTCCCATATTTCTCACAAAAGATGTCATACATTTCTTGTACAGATTTGTTGTAAAATAAGGTTCTCCAGTCAATAGCTGCAAGAAGCTCAATCATTTTTATGTAATCTCCTTTCGGATAGTTCCTCCTCATGTCCTCAGTGCCTCTACTCTCAGGCAGAATATCTTCAAAGATATACTCCATCAACAACACACAGTGATCACTCTTTCCAATTGGTGGTTCATACTCAATTTTTTCAATATCCAACACATTATCTGTGAATACTAGATGAAGTAGTGATGGCTCATCCCCACCCCTGGCCCTCGTTGGTTCCATTACATGTTGGTGTAGGAAATTCCCTTGTACGCAATCTAGGAATCTTGCCCCGAATGAGTCCTCACCACTGTGTGGGTCAAGATTTATCCAATCTATCTCTTTATGATTAAAATCTCCCATAATCAAAATCCTACATTTTTTTTCCCGTGCTATGTTAACAACTGAGTTTATGACTTCAATAGTACCTATATGACTTTCCTCATAAACTTCAAGCCTATTCTGGTTCCTTGGTGGGTAATATACAACAGTTATTATAATGCTCTCTGACCAAGTATTTATGCGAGCAACAAGAAATTCCTTGAACTCACTTTCTATAGCCAAGTTTATTTCTTCAACTTGAATCCTTTCACTTATGAGCAGTGCTATCCCTCCATCAGTCCTCTCAGATCTTTCAACCCTTAGTATTCTGAAGCCCTTAGGAAAAACTGTGACGCTGTTTATGTTCTCACTCAACTTAGTCTCTGTAATTGCTACTATATCTGCCTTACTGTTGTGAATCCTATCTTTTAATTCTACTGCCTTACCAGCTAATCCATCAGCATTTGTGTATAACAATCTTAATGAGGCCCCATCCCCTGATCTTCTGTCATTATCTTCTTTATCTCCCCTTTGTCTGGAAGATCTCTGAAATGAAAATTTTTCCTCTCTTCTTCATTTCTTTCCTCATTTAACCTTCTTGTGTGTGTGTATGTGCGTGTGTATATGTATGTATGTATGTGTGTGTATGCATATGTGTATATGTATGTATATATATATATATATATATATATATATATATATATATATATATATATATATATATATATATATATATATATATATATATATATATATATATGTATGTATGTGTATATGTATGTATATGTATAGTATATGTGTGTATATGTGTATATATATATATATATATATATATATATATATATATATATATATATATATATATATATATATATATATATATATATATATATATATATATATATATATATATATATATATATATATATATATATATATATATATATATATATATATTTAATTACTATTATTAAGAATCTCTTGTTAATACAGTTTAGCCAGGTATGGACTTTATTTCTTTTTGTGGCCTGTTTGTGGGGATTACCGACTAACCCCGGCGGGCATTTAAGATTGATATCTATTAATCCCATGTATAGGACCCCTGGGCGGGTCTTTGTCTCCTACTTTTCAAGTGTTCTTCTGTTTTGCTAGTTGTATCTCTTGCCATTGTACTTTGAGAACGTGACCAGTTTAGATCACGAAATTAATAAGTACTCTTTATATATATATTTTCGTTGTTTTATTTAATGGGCTTTTCCTACCATATACACACACACACACACACACACAGAAATACGCAATCTCAGTTATGATGAGAGGCTGAGGAAATTAGACTTACCATCACTCGAAGCTAGAAGAGTGAGGGGGGATATGGTGACAGTCTTTAAAAAAAAAAAAAAAAAAAACTTTCCATTTCAATACAATGGGTATTCGTCAGCCAGGGCAAGCCCCAACCCCCCACTGTGGTGTCCAACCACAGCAGTTCCTGCCAGTAAACAGCTTAAACTCTCGGTCTTGGACGGGAACCGATCTTTCGACCTCGTGAATGCGGATAGGGATGGATATTTTGATATGGCTGGCTCTAGAACTAGAGGTCATAGTTTGAAGCTTCGTAAGAAAACTTCTTTGCAGGATGTAAGGAAATTCTTTTTCAGTGTAAGAGTAGTTGATAATTGGAATTGGCTGAGCGAGGAGGTAGTTAATGCTATCTCAATCCATAGTTTTAAGGAGAGGTATGATAAGTATCACTAAGTAAAAAATGGAACCGATCAGGAGACAGGAAGATACGAGCTTTGGACTCTTTCCCGTAAACACAATTAGGTAATCTCACACACACACACACACACACACACACGCGCGCACACACACACAAAAGCCACAACCCCCCTTGTAAGGGGGAGGTTGAGTCCATCAAAATGCTTGACTCTTTGTGAGAGGAAAATACAATGGAAGGGATAAATAAGAATATTCTGTAGATCTTTATTGTGCAGGGGGTACCCGATTTACGACATTCCGCCATTACGACAGAGACCAATGAATAATTAATAAATCTATTTTTCGACCTACCTGGCTTGTGTGATAACTACAACTATTTCTATGCCTACATCAACACCGAATATTCTTGGATATTCGTTACACATGTCTTATTATCCCTTCACATCTGACAAGTCACAATAATCCCCATCTCCGTTTCTCTTTATATTTTCTTCGTGCCCAGACTCGATGAGGGTAAATTTATTTTAATTTTGATTTTGGCCTATCCTGGTGTCACAATGACGTAGAGATATTTTATTATCCCATCAACTGACACCAATTTGTAAGATAGTATCCCACCGAGTGTCACCACTGACGTAGGGTATTTCTTCCTTCCTACGTTATATGGTTATTATAATTATGGTAGCGTGGTTGGTGAAAGACATCTTCCTTTCTATACATTTATTCTTATTTTAACATCTATGTACTCAGAGCTCCTATTACTACAGTTCCTGTCACGACTAATTCCTGAGTCCCACCCCCAGAAAGGGGGAGGCTAACTCAGCTGTACTGTGTTAACTCTGCTGCTGGCAAGGCCCGGTCTCTAACTCAACTCACTGTGCCTGCCCTGGGTGGTTCTTGAAATACCCCAAGGGCAGGGGTGTGGCTTGTATGGGGAATAAAGGACTGGTTTATATCTCTCACCCTCTTGAGATATGAGATACGCCAGATGCCGAGTCCCAAAAGTCCTACGACATCAATAATACAAAAAAAAGCGCACTGAACAGTGCGAATGTAGCAGACGAATACATAGCTAACAGCACAGGTCTGTTCTTTAAATAAAGTAAATGGCTTTGTTTATTCATTTGTTTATGTATTCAGTTATATTGAAGGGTTATATTGAATTTATTTACAAAATTACCAAACACACAGTTGTAACTACGATTTTATGCAAAATAGTTTGTAACCGTCACTATTAAATAGTCACACAGCATTGTTGTATATGTATATATCAAGTTAATGGTTTTATTTACTTATTTGTTTATGTATTTGGTTATTTGAAGGAATTAGATTTAATTTATTTACAAAATTGCCAAATGCATAGCCGTAAATACAATCTTTATGCGAAAAAGTTTGTTGAAGTTGGCGAAAGAATAGTCACACGGCATTGTTGTATGCATATATATCAAGTTAATTGTTTTATTTAATTATTTATTTATGTATTTGGGTATCTGATCGAATTAATTTTAATTTATTCACAAAATTACCAAATACATAGCCGTAAATACAATCTGTATGCCAAAAAGTTTGTTGATGTTGGCCTTTGGAATACATCGTCATGTATATAGAAGAAAATGAAAGAAATGAACTCATGAAAAGAGCAATAGCCAAAAAACGAAACATGAAAGGATTAGTGGGCAATATCAACTACTAAAGTAACCTGTATTTGGATAGAGTGAAAATCACCTATGAAGAACTGAAATCTATTATGAAACAAGATATGTAAAGTAAAATAAAAGCACAACAAAGACAATTAAGATGGCATTTTAAAGAGAAGGGCCATTGTAATGGTATTTCTTCTCAACTTCTCATCCACCATATTATTTATCATGCTCATTCTCTGTGATTACATACTTTCAACATGATTAACAGAAAGATGTCATTGGTGTTTTGGCTGGATGACCAGCATTGATGGTGCATCCCTGTGAGCCTCCTGTTGATTCAAGAGAGAAAAAAGATGGGTTTAATGCCGTGAAAATGGGAAAGGGGGGAAGAAGAAATGTCGCCCACTTGTTCTTGTGCTCATACGTTGGTGTTAAGCCATTCAACCCTAGGTTGGATATGGGGGCTGAAGTTATCCAGATAGGATACAAGCCAACCACAGTAAAGGTAAGCAATATTGTTTAGTACTTGTTTATGTCTTAGATTAAGAACTTAGATTATTTTTCCATGTTTTAAAGTATTTATATTTAGCATTGGTGGGGGACCTAAGTTCGAATTTAGGTGTTTTCCGATTTACAATGAAATCCGGGTCCTGGCAGCTGTCAGAAATGGAATCCTGTCGTAATTCAGGGACCCCTTATATATGAAACTTCCAAACATATATTTCACCATTTACCTAATATCTCTTGTTAATGAGGCAATATTGATATCTATCGTGGATCATTCATGTTGCTTATTTAATTTTGTTTGTGATGTATAAATCATGCAAGGTGTTGTGACGCTGGTGATTTAACAGCCTGTTTACAAACAAGGGCCTCATGGTGTGGTTCTCACTTTACACTCTTCTGTTGTTTGAGATGCTAGGTAACTTTCTTGCCTGTCCCGGTGTCACACTCATAAAAAAAAAAAAGGACAAGGACCCCACTAGAAATAGGTGTAGATTTCTGAGGGCGAACCTGCATCGTTGTAGCCGCCCCAACACCAGATTTTATTGGGCGTTACCCCAAGTGGGGTTTTTTTAACTTTTGAGTTTCATTGGTTGAGGCAGGTGCCTCAAGCCTTTCCACCTCCTCCTTGTTTGTATCCTGTCATCGATCCGAGGTGTGAAAAGGGCAAGCACAGTGGTAAATTCGTGGAGTTGAACTTTAGCCTTCATAAGAATAACGTTAACAGGTGGTATTGAGGCCTAGAGGAACTCTGTACCTTCCAAATAAATTCAGTGTTAATTGTCATAGCTTATTTCTTCACCCACGATTGTTTCCTTGGCAAAAGTGTAGTTATATACTTCAACTGTTTAAGAGGCTATATCGGAATCTTTCATAGATCATATTATTTAATTGTATAGTTAAATAAGACATATCGGAATTTTTCGTAGCTCTATCTTGCCTTTTTTATGAGTGTAACACCAGGACGAGCAAAGATAATTGTCCTCATCGAGCCCGAGCACGAAGCAAACATTGAATAAAAAGTAGCTGTTTAAGGACAAGGCAGAAATAAGAGAAAGATAATTAAAAGAGAGGCTGAAAGAATAGTCCAAGTTGATTATAATAATGATGAGAAAGACTGTATCAGAATGTGTTGTAGATCTTCCTCTTTGTTTTTATTTATCTCTTTGCAACATCGGAATCTTTTGTCCATCTTTCTCTTGGCTGAGTTAATTCCTTTTGGCAAATGAGGTCTGTATTGGAATCCTTCTCGGATCTTTCTCGTTACTTTAGCTTTTTCTATTCGACGAATATTTCATATCTTTGTTCGTATCTTCACAGAGTTATTGGACTTTATCAAGAGTATATTTAGAAATAATTATGGTCTATTAGGAACATGAGTAATACATGAAATTCATTTTGGTTTTTTTACTTTTACCACTTCAACAGTGTCTTATGCAACCAATTTATTCCTTTATTCTATACTTTGTCAAGTTGAAAATTATTTTTAGCATTTTTTTTTTACAAATTATTGTTTGAAATCCCGAAACTATTGCTTTTGTTGACGCTATTTTCAAAGAACAAAAATGGCATTTTATACTGTCAGTATATTTATTTCTTGCCTAATTAAATAGGAATGTGATTGTTTATTTTTTTTTTTACAATTTTATTGTTTTGAAGTCATCAGTGTATTCCCAATGTTATTTGATATAGTAATTTTTTACTACACTAACTGTGTATTTTCTACAGCGTTTGTATTTCCTTATTTTATACTTTATTAAACTGGAATATGATTCTTGACATTATTAATTTCTTATTCCCTTATTTTCTACCTCATTAAATTGACATATGTTTTCTTTTTCGTTAATCTGCAACATGCAGTCGGAAACAAGTTGTAAACATTGACCTAAACATCGCAGTCGACATCTACAGACACCAGTAGTACCAACATATACTTACAGCTCCATACCAACATATCGACACTATCGTATCAGTAGCAACTCAACAGATCAAAACTTAGCACAAGGGTCTGCCCCTCTCTTTTTTTATCTCTTACTTTATTTAGTTTTCTTGCTTTCCCCTCCAATTCCTGCTGGCTAGTACAGTGGTAACGCGCTGGCTTCGCATTCACGAGGTCGAAAGATCGGTCCCCGTCCAAGACCGAGAGTTTAAGCTGTTTACTGGCAGGAACTGCTGTGGTTGGACATCACAGTGGGGGGTTGGGGCTTGCCCTGGCTGACGAATACCCATTGTAATGAAATGGAAATAAAGGTTAAATATATCCTTAATCCCCTCCCCTTTTTCTCCTCCTATCCTATCCCATCAAAAGAAAAAAAAAATGTTGCGTCCAATGTGTCAATTTTGTTGTTGATATGTTTTGTTGCCGGTGTGGACGCACCTTAACGGTGTCGAATTCTTGAACTCATTATTTTATTTTCTTATTCTATATCTTGTTAAATTTAAATGTGACGGTTTTCGTTTCTATTTTTTCATTACCATCTTATTGTTCTTAATATGTTTAAATAATATATTGTTGCTTCTATACTTCTTCTTTTTTAATAGATGGCGAGGCAGCGTGTACAAAATGGTGTGGCAAGACATGTTAGCCTACATAGTCATGTACTATTTTATAAGCTTAATTTACCGTTTTGCTCTGTCTGAGGATCACAAAAGGTGAGCTTGCAAAGACTTTATGTACTTCTTTGTGTTTTGTTTTCCTTTTTTCGTGATCTTTTCAATATATTCAGTGGTAGTTTTCACCCCTTTCATTAATTATACTTTTGGTCTACACCTTCTATTAAGACAGTAGTTATATCATTGTCTACATTTGTTGTTTTTCTTTAAATGTCTGGGGTCAATCCCAGAAGAGGCACTTGAAGTAATTTCAAATGATTAATCTCTGATTGAGGTTATGTTAGTTTAGGGTGGATTAGGTTAGTTAAACCTGGGTTAACCAACTTTAACATAATCTCAATCCCAGATTAAAAACTTAAAATTACATATTTTACCTCTTCTGGAATTGATCCAATGTACGTTAGTTCAAACCCAGTAGCGAGAGAGTACTTACATCTTTCACTACATTTATTTCCAGTAATAGTTCTGAGGATTCCAGGTAAAAAAATTCACAGAAAAAAGTCACAAAAATAAAAGTCTAACTTAACCTAACCTACCAAACTTACCCTGACTTGCGAATATTTACCTGTGACTCATTGCTGGCCACGGATCGAAGTTCTATATACCCATCATTAAGAGAGTCATTAAACCATTCTCTACATTAATACTCAATTTTAAGTATATCCTCTAGTTAAGCATATGCTTTACTTCTAAAGCCATCACTGAGAGAATAGCCATGCATATGCTCTCCATTACTATTTCGTTTTAGTTTCAACCTCTCGTTAACCATGTATTAATTCTAAACCCATTAATGAGAAAGAAGTAATGGGTTGCACTTTTAGTATGTTCGTTCTAAATCCTGTTTTGAGAGAGTAGTTATAGCATTCTGGACATTAATATCCATTTGTGGTTTTAACCTCTCGTTAAACATATTAGTTCTAAACTCACTGAAGAGAAAATAGTTAAATAAGTCACGGCACTTAATATTAATGATGATATTTAATTAGTTTGTTTGTTACGATATACGAAATACGTCTCTTTTTAGGTATATGAAATTCTTTTATAATTGTTAATATGATAGGACGACACATATTACATGCTGATATAATTTTGATAAGTATTATCTCTAGCTCATTACATTATAAATACCCCCTTTAAGTATATGAAACGAGCAGCAGATCATTTACCTAAGACTATTATTCAGACTTATGACACACGTTGTTAGTACTTTAAAAAACAACATCCTTGGCTTAGAAAACTAAGAAGAATATAGCGTGCCATTGAATATATTGCTCATTCACAATACTTTGTAATTGTATTATTTAAGTGCTTTAACGGATAGAAGTTTCTTGAATTCTCTCCCCAGAGCCCTGTTCTCGACATGAAAACGGCAGTGTTTCCAGTGGACATATTTTTTTTTTTTTTTTATGATTGTAACACAGGACGAGCAAAAAATAAAAAAGCACCGAGCCTGGGCACGAAGAATATATTAAGTAAAAAAGTAACAGAGATGAAGAGTGTAATGACTTGTCAGAAGTGAAGGGATAATAAGAGGTGTGTAATGAATATCCAAGAATATTCAGTGTTGATATAGGCATAAAATATAACCGTAACTGAAGGAAGACTTAACATCGAACTGTCCTGGACAGTCCTATTCAAGTTTAAACATCCTTCAGCTGCAGTATAATAAAGAAATAAAACCATTTAGTCTCATAAACACAAGTACATTCCATTACATAGCTATGGGGGAGAAAAGTACATATAAGACGATTCCATTCCTTACTTTTGGGGGTATAAAGTTCTTTACGCCAATTTAAAGTTATTTTTAATCTTTTTTTTATTGTTCATATTGTATTTTAAATTGTTATTATTTCGTTTTACTTCCAGATCTTTTGTGAGCATTCAGACTATTTGTGTATTTTTTTTTTTTTTTCAATTCTCTCTGGATCCTTTGAGAGCTTTCAGATGATAGTTTAATGTGTTAATTTCTTCATTTTTCTTCCTAGATACTTTAGAGCTTTAAGTAAAACCATAACACTGGTTAATTTCTTCGTTTTTTCCTCTCAAATATGCTACGAGTTTTCAGAAAACATATCATTGGAGACTCTACCTTTTTTTCCTCTCACATTCGTTCAGGATACATGTTATCGGTTAATTTCTTCGTTTTTCCTCACAGGTACTTTGAAAGCCTTTCAATAATATTCTATTTTGTTCACTTTTTCCTTTTTCTCGTGTTCTTTGAGAGTTTTCAGATTATATTTTCTTTTGTTATTTTCTTCGTTTTTCTTCCCAGAACATTTGAGAGCCTAGTTATTCACTGTGCTAGATTTCGTAGCTTGATTCCTGTATCCTTTGTTTTGGGATTTTATGTCTCTCTCGTTGTAAGTCGCTGGTGGGGCACGTATCAAACTTTGCCATGGCCGTCTTCACTCGTCATTGCAGTGAGAACCTACATACCTGGCCAGGTAAGTGTAGTAGCAGTAGTATTAGTAGTGATGATGATGATGGTGGTAGTGGTAATAATAATAATAAAACTTTCCCATTTTTCTTTAGTGATGACCATCCTGCTAGCTTTTGCAAGGTACTGGATCACGTATAAAAGCAGAGAATATTATATAATATTATTATTATTATTATTATTATTTTTATTATTGTTGTTGTTGTTGCAGTAGTAGTAGCAGTAGTAGTGCTCGTGACATTAGTTATTGCGGAATATGAGTAGTCATAATGCATTCTAAACCTCATATATACATCATTATTTTTCCAAAGGACGAGGAATCCAAAATGGTAAGAGCAGCCATTCTCCGGTACGTTAATCTGACAATCGCCCTCACATTTGCCATGATATCTCCAGCAGTGAAGAAAAGGCTGCCAAGTCTTCACCATTTAGTTGCGGCAGGTGAGACATGCCCTTGGGGATTTGGTCAAAATGCAAAGTGAAAGGGAGTACACTGCATTGTTTGGGAATCCCTTTGTTGTAGCTCAATAGATCAGTTCTTGTCTTCTTGCATAGAACTCTCCACACTTAGTGTTAACAGCTCTGTTCCAGAAAACTGTGTTGGGATTGAACAAGCAAAGGTAATGACGTACAGAAGGGCAAAAAATTTGACTCCCTAATGAGGGTTTTGTACATCTTTCTCCAGAGCTCCATGAGGAATTAATGGAAATGGTACGAATAGCCAACCTTTAGAATATCTTAGAAAATTCAAGAGAGCGAGAGAGGATAATTTCATATGATTCCCCCTGTGAATACACATTTAGATGCGAAAGAAATTCCTCAATCGTTAGAAAATTCTTCTTTTTCCAGGTTATTTGACAGAGAGCGAGAGGGTCATTCTTGAGAATTTAGAGAAGAAGAGCAAACTGCATAAGACGTGGATTCCTATCGCGTGGGCTTGCAAAACTGTACAGAAAGCTAGGAAGAAAGATGTGATACAGAGCGACTCGGATCAGCGTATGATCATAACAGAAATCATGAGTTTGAAAAGTCGCTGTGGAGGGCTGTTGGGGTATAGTGAATATAACATACCCCTTGTGTACACACAGGTATGTTTTTTATATTCATGGTGCGTATAACGTACATATCATGGTACTAGTACATATACGTACATATATTTTTTTCTATGGATCTAAAGGCATCACCTAGGGGTATGTGTGCATGCAGGCACTCCCTGAGTGGCATAAAGGGGCATTTTTACAGTCTCACTTTTACATGCACAGTAACACTGAATTAATGACTTCACTTTATGTGACTCTTGTTGTTTTGACGTTTAAAGCTGCTTGAAGCCTCGTTGATTGCATGGGCTAAACATAAAGTGAAATGCTTAGCTCATTATGCACTTTCCTCCTCTCGACGCCACTGATTAGCTCAAAAATAGAAACATAGTCTGTACACCATGAAATCACACTGAACGTTGCTGGAGATGCCAGAGGATGGCTTGGAGCATTCCTCTCCATCATATACCTTTTGGACTCTTCTTCCGGATTTTCTTTCAGGGTTCGCTCCCCAAACTTTTCAAACTTCCATGGGCACCTGTTTAGCAGGAATAGATGCCCTACTGTCATTATGGTAGCAGACATTTGCCTTATCTGAGATGTAATAATAATCATAATGATAGTAATAATAATAATAATAATAATAATAATAATAATAATAATAATAATAATACATAATAATAATAATAATAATCAGCAGCAGCAGTATAAATAACATTCGGATAGCATATTTTATGTGCTCTACCAACATCAATGTTCATATTTTAGTTACATACAGGCTGACATTGAACACAAATAGTCATACTTTTCATTGCATATATTTGCATTTATTTTCGTTTGATGTGGCTATTGAACCCCATTATGGTTGTGGACACAAACAGATCGAAGCTGGAGATTAAAGGCCGGATGCCCTTCCTAACGCCCGTTGTTGGGATCGATCGTGGGTCTTCCACACCCCCCCCCGAGTCGAGTATTCTAACCATTAAGCTACCGCGGTAACCGTTTACGCAGTTTGATTTACGATTCATTAATTACGACATTGTTTAATCTTATTTTCATATTAGTGTTTTGCTTTCTCTATATCCTCATTTGCAGATATATATATATATATATATATATATATATATATATATATATATATATATATATATATATATATATATATATATATATAAACACACATACGCCATCGTCATATGCATATTAATATTGAATGTCCCTTCTTGATGTCTTAATAAAACATCATGTTTTTTATTACTCCATACAGTGTAAGACTTTCTTTGATTTGTAGGGTAAGCTTGCAGAATATCATTGATATCAAGTATGATTTTAGTTTGAATGTTTTATATATATATATATATATATATATATATATATATATATATATATATATATATATATATATATATATATATATATATATATATATATTGGTGTTATTAAATTGATTTTCTAATGTATATTTCCTTTGCAGAAACTTAACCCAACCTAATTCAACCGCATTAATGCCATTTTTAGTAAATGAATTTTATTTCGTGCTTAGAAAATACAAACCAGAAGTCGTCAGGCTTTTTATTAGATTTAAATATGGTAATGATATCAAATTCTTTTTTCTTCTCTCATACTTATTATGTTACTTTCATTAAGCTTAAGTGTTTATTATGTGATTTGATTAGCTAAATCATCATAAACGAAACAACACTTCTCTATGAAACAGAAACCATAAACATGGAACACTATTTAGAAAGATGTTGATATTAGTCAACCATGAAAAATTTTCATTTTCTACGAGGCCGTTTATAGAAAACTATTTATGGCTAGTACAAACATATTGACAGTATTTACATTAATGTGTTTATTTAATAATAAATTTAAGATTGACTTTTTTTTTTCATCGACAGGTGGTCACCATAGCTGTATATTCCTTCTTCTTCTTCTCTCTTTTGGGGGAGCAATATTTGGACCCGAATAAACTTTATCCTGGACATGGCATCGACCTCTACTTCCCCTTCTTTGCATTTCTTCAAGTATTTTTCTATATTGGCTGGATTAAAGTCGCCGAAGCTCTCTTGAATCCATTCGGAGAAGACGACCACGACTTTGAGTTTAACCTTATGTTGCAGGGACACGTAGAAGTAAGTTTATTTATTTATTTATTTATTTATATTTTATTTATTTATGTGTTCTTATATATTTATTTAATTCTTATTTTGGGGGTCCACATCGTAGACATCTGTAAATTTTTCCATTGCTTAAACTCATAAGGGATTTTTATTTCTTTCCGTCTGCTTTTACTTTTTGCAGACTTCGCTAGGGCTAAGATTCACTCTCAAATATGAAAATTAGAAATTGAACTAGTTAATAACCAAAAATATCTTATAAGTTTTCCCACCCAGTAATTCCAGGGCTGACTGCTCTAATTTCAAACTGGATCAAATGATGTTCTAGAGGTATTGATAATTACCAGGCAAGTCACCTAACCTGACCATTTATGGGGTTATTTAACTTGACATGAGGCTCTAAAGGCTACTCGCCTTTGCCAAATCCGATGTGTCCTTACTACTTCATGATATGGATAATTGATGAGGTGGCATTGTGAGTATTAATAATAAGCTATTCCTGTATGATAATTGTTCATGATTTGCTGCAATAAGTGTCCTGATCTTCTTTTCTCTTCCTGCCGTAGATGTGCATTCTTCTTTCTGAAGCTGAACAAGATGAACTTCCACAATACCTCAGAGATTCTCCTGAAAGCGATCTCCCAAGCAGCACAAATAACCAGCAACAAATGTTATCGGAACATGCTTGAAGCACCGAAAACGTTTATTATTGCTAGGAAGGGTATTTTTTTTAATTTTCCATCTCACTGACATTTTGTATAGCTGTTGATCTGTCAGAGCACGTGTTTGTTGAGGTGAAATCATTTTGATTTTTAATATATGTTGTATTATGTTTTCATTTTCAATGACTTAAATGTTAAAAACATGATCTGTCAAAGCACAAATTTGTTGTGCTACAGTCATTTTAATGTTGTAGTTTTAAGTTATTATAAGTTTTATTTCCCAGTGACTATAGTGTGAACGTTTCGTCTGTCAAAGCACATTGTTGTGCTATAGTCATTTTAATTTTTGTAATGAATGTTATTTTTATTTATTCGCAATGACTTTAATTGTTTTATCTGTCAAAGCATAGAGTTGTTGTGCTGTTGTCATTTTACTTTTTGTAATTTATGTTATTATACGGTTTTATATCCAATGATTTAATGTAACACATTTGATCTCTCCTAGCACATATGTGTTATGCTGTGATCATTTCAACTGCTGTAATCCATGTTGTTTTAAAAAAAAAATTCCCAATTGCTCTAATGTAAAGGTGTGTTGTGTCGAGGCTCATTGTTGTGCTGCAGTAAATTTGATTTTTTGTAATTCTTTGTCTTATGTTTTCATTCTCACTGACCTTAGTTGTTGGGCAACTATAATTTTATTTTTTGTAATTTACGTTGCTCTAGGTTTTTAAGCCCAGTGACTTAATTCAAAGTATGATAAAAAAAAATTGATTAATCAAAGCACATATTTGTTATGCTGCAATCATTTTATTTTTTTATTTATATTATTTTATGTTTTCAGTCTCATTGACTTAGTGTAAAACATTTCATGTCAAAACATTTATTTTTTGTTCTGTGGTCAGATTAATTTATGTAATTTGTTACACTGTATATATTGATTGACTTAATATAAAACAGCTTATCTGTCAAAGCACTTATTTGATAATGCTTCAGTCAATTCAGTCATATAATTTATTTTTTCGTTCACTTTGACGACTAAGTGTAAAACGTTTGGACTGTTTCATTCCTGAATGAAGTTTTTAAATTGCTTTGAACAGTTTATTTCGGGAATCAGGCTTTTCCTTTGTATAATTTTTCCCACCTCGCATAAGCTGATATGAAAAGCCAAAGTTACCGACTTTTTAGAACGCTAATAATGTACATGTATCATTGCTTCTGATGAAAATTGCTCCCTAGTCGTATAAACAGTGCTTTACTTGGGAATATATGTTTACTTTGAAATTTCCTGGATCTTGTAAACCAGAACAACCCCAGGGGGCCCTAGGGTTATTCATATTTACGAGGCAAGTCACTTAACCTAACTTAGCTTAACCTAGCCAATCCTAACATTTTACACGGTTATTTAACCTTACCTGGGATTCTGAGGGTCAGTCAGCTTAACAAGATCCATGTTTTTCTTAAGGCACTAGGTAACTGGTTACAGTTTGCTGCCCTAACACTCTAGTTCCTTTTGTTTCAGTTGGTGAAACCCTGTTATCTACAGGGTATTGCAGCCTTTTTGAGATAAAAATCCAAACATATTTTTTTCAAGTATTTCACTCCTACTGCCGGGATTAAAGCTTGGTACCTGTGGAACAGGAGTTCATGGCTAAGTGTCCTATGATTACTACTATTATTTTTTTATTATTATTTGTTGTAGTAGTAGCAGCAGTTCTCAGTTATCGTTGTTGAAAATAATGAAGCAATACTACTAACTCTAATATAATTTCTTCCGATATCCAGACCAGTTATGCAATAATTAACAAGTATATTTTTTTAAGGAATTTGGTATTCATCAAGTAAAGTACACATGGTTATTTAACTTTAAATAATATGATTGTCATTTGAATATTTTGTTTGCTTTGAGTATGAAGTAATATATCCCAAGAATACTTGTGTTATGCAGTGAAGGAAACTGTATATCATGTACGTAGTTTTGTCATTGTTTTAAAATACGTCTCAGTAAGGAATATGTTGTGCTTCTCTCTCTCTCTCTCTCTCTTTTTTTTCTTTTTTTTTTTTTTTTTTTGAGGACAATGGTTGCCATGGGGTTATAATACTAGAGTAGGGAGTTGACTGACCTGTGATCGAGCCCACCACGAGGGTTTAGAAAAAGCATCCAGCCTTAATACACCTGCTACGCACTGTGTCTACCCCCATAGTATGGACTTATAGTAACATATAAAACGTAAATTGCGTTTTTCTCTCTATCCAAAAAGGGGCCGTTTATCAAAACAGTGTCTAGAGTGTGCCTATGTTGACTTTCAATGAAAAAATGGTCCCTTTTTTCCTTTTCCTGTATTCCTGTTGATATTGGAATACTCCTGGTTGATTATGAAATACTCTTGATTGATACTGGAACAGTCCTGATTGATATTGGAATACTCCTGGTTAATATTGGTATACACCTTATTGATATTGGAATACTTCTGGTTGATATGGGAATACTCCTGAATGATACTGGAACACTCCTGGTTGATATTGGAATATACCTGATTAAGATTGGTATACTCCTGAATGATACTAGGATACTCCCAATTGACATTGGCATGCACCTGATTGATATTGAAATACTCTCTATTGATATTGGAATGCACCTGATTGATACTGGAATTAAAAAAAACTTTATTTTATACAATGGGTATTCGTCAGCCGGGGCAAGCCCCAACCCCCTACTGTGGTGCCCAACCACAGCAGTAACCTGCCAGTATACAGCTTAAACTCTCGGTCTTACTCCTGATCGATAATGGAACAATCCTGATCGATAATAGATACTCATGATTGATGTTGGAATACTCCTGACTTATACTGGAGTGGCATTTTCTTGCCCGACTTACCTCACGTTTTGCTTCTGTTAGGGGATGAATTGATAGAAATCAGTATCAGGGTTTGTGAATGATGAGAATTAATTCTCCAAATAACAGAAGTTTTGCTTCTGTTAGGGGATGAATTGAAAGAAATCAGTATGAGGGTTTGTGAAAGATGAGAATTAATTCTTCAAATAACAGAATTCCCTTCTCTTGATGTAGATGAATTAAGTATTTCGACAGACCTTTGCAACATGAGATTTTGACTATGGGCATTACACTTGAAAGATTTTTGACTAATAATTTTGTCTAATCATGATATAAGCAGTTTTATAGTTCTATATCAAACCACTAATTTTGAAAAACAAATTTTCTTTGTTCCTTTTGTGAAAAATTAGCATTAATATAAAATATTAGTTTAATATTTTATCATCTTTATACAGTGAGTACAAGTTTTATGGTTTCTTATCAAGTCACTGTTTTTCTTTATTTTGTGCCAATAATATAAATATTTTCATTTAGAATTATATTTTTAGTCCGGTTTAATGTCTTCTGAAGTCACTCTGCGTGATGTGTCTCATTAAATGCATGGAAAAAATTTACTGTTATCCTAGAATTTTTGGAAAGTAAAATTATAACATTTGAGGGAAGGGAGGACCCGCTAAATTTCATAAAAATAATATATATATATATAAAAAAAAATTCAAAAGTACTCGTTACTACTAATTTTTTTAAGAGTGTGACACAGGGACATGCAAAAAACTTCCCTCATCAAATATGGCCCGGGCACGAAGAAAACACCAAGACGAAGTAAAAGAAAAGAGTCCTGAATAAGGCAGAGATAAAGCAATGATACACGAGGAAAATGGACAGACTGAAAGAATAGTCAAAGTACAGAGGACCTAGAGATATGGCAGGACTAGGCTCTTGAGATGATAGATCCGCTTTTTGAAGGAAGATTGGTTATAAGACTTGGGAGGAGAGTTCCAGATTCTAGAGATAGATGAGAAGAAGCAGTTGTTGCAACTACCAATCCGCGAGCTACAAATCTCCACAGAGTATTTATGAGACGAGGCCACATAAGTGATAAGTGGCCTTGGCAGTGGGACGGGATGCAACTCACCAACTCATCAGAGTAGCCATGGAAGTAGTAGTGATAGAAAAGAGAGGGGATGATATATTATGGCTAATAGAAAGATAATCCACATTAGAAGTTAGAGAAGGGTCATTAATGAGTCTGACTGCCTTAAATTCAACCCTATCAAGGAGGAAAGTATAAGAAGAAGCACCCTAGATGTGCGAGCAGTATTCTAAGCAGAGACGGATAAGACCTTTATAGATTTTAAGTAACTGTAAAGAGGAAAAGTAATGACGAAAACGAAACAGAACCCCTAATATTTTGGATGAAGAATTAAAAATTTGGATTATGTGATTCCTCCAAGGGTAAAGTTCATTAGTTTCGAAAACAATAGGGAGATCAGGAGGATAAAAAGATAAAGAGATAGCCAGAAATTGTGTCTTTGAGGCATTTAACTAAATTTTGGATGCCCCACTCTGATACCCTTTGCAAATCGGAGTTGAGAGTAGAATAAAGAGTGATATTAGACTGCTTATGAGTAGCAGATGAAGGCTGTGGAGAAAAGGCAGAAGAAAAATCAAGGGTAGAATCGTCGGCAAAGGCGTGAAGAAAAGAGGAAGATGGGGATTGAAGAAGATCATTGATGAAGAGAAGGAACAGAGTAGGTGAAAGAGCAGAGCCCTGTGGCACACCACTGGTAACAGGGAATGGGCTAGATGTCGCACTCTCATCAACCACAGATATAAAACGGTCAGAAAGTAAACTGGAAGTCAGAGAACAGACAGAAGGGGTAAAGCCATAGACAGGGAGTTTGGCCAACTGAGCCTTGTGCCGGACTCTGTTAATAGCCATAGAGATATCAAGGGCGACGACGAAGGACTTCCCATAATTGCTCAGAGAAGATGACCATACATGAGTAAGATAGGACAGGAGGTCACCAGTGGATCTTGCCTTGTGAAAGCCGTACTGGTGATTGGAGATAAATGAGTTAGATTCAAAGCATTTCAAAATGTGAGCATTGAGCAAAGTTTCGAAAACTTTAGCAATAGAAGAGGCTAGGGCAATAGGTCGGTAATTTGAAGGAATAGAACGGTCACCCTTAATAACAGGCTGCACTGGAGCATGCTTCCAAGAGGAAGGATAGATACTGGTTGACAGAATGAGGCAAAAAAAGACAGCTAAGCACGGTAGCCAGCTCATCTGCATACTCCTTAAGGAACCTTGCAGGGATACCAATGGGACCAGATGCCTTGTTGGTCTTTAGTGAGTGAAGAACCATATAAACTTACTCGAAGTAAGGCTAAGGGAGGGCATAGGGTTAGAGAGGGGTAAAGATTGAGGGAGAGGTGAGCTAGAATCGTTTACAGAAGAGTTGCCAGAAAAATGAGACTCAAAGAGAGTGGCTTTGTCAGTAGGAGACCAAGCTATAGAACCATCAGAACGAATGAGAGGGGAAAAGCTTGGGTTACTGAAGTTTTTAGAGAGATTAGCTAAGGACCAGAAACATTTGTCAATGGGAGGGGTTAAGGTCATCAACTTTGTTTCTTATAAAGGAAGCCTTAGACCTTCGAATCTGAGAAGTACAGAGATTCCTAGCTACAATAAATGTAGAGCGAGTTAAATCAGAAGGAGAGGCTTAGTACAACTGGTGTGCCCAATCTCTGGCCTGAATAGCCATTGAGCAGGCACGGTCAAACCAAGGAGGGGAGAAAAAGTTTTCATAGAGGAAGGGGTGTATGTCTCCATTCCCGAAGTTATAATCTCGGCAACTTTTAGGGCTACGTGATCAAGGTTGCGGGGCTGAAAGCAATAGGCATTCTATTGGAAGTCAAAGAGGAAATTATGCAAATCTTCACATTGGGTACGCTCAGAGTATCAAAGGCGGCGCTGAGTAGGAGGGACTGATGGAGGGGGAGTGAAAATAAATGGAAAAGATTGAGATCATAGAGTGGTCAGATTTGCCAAGAGCGAAACCACAGATTAAGAGTAGTTTGAAGGGTTAGAAGTAAGAAATAGGTCAAGAGTGTTGGCTGCATGTTTGTGTTAACCTGGAACACGAGTAGGATGTTTGATCATTTGCTCGAGATTGTGAGTAATAGAGAAAGCAGGGGCCTCACTTCCTCCCTCATCAGTGTAAGAAGAATTAAGTGACTCACTGTGGTGTACATTGAAGCCTTCATCAATATAGAGAACCTTCGGCATGTGGGTGAGAAGATGGCAAGGACGGCAGGGCAGATATTCAAAGAAAGACACAAAGTCGGTGGAGTTTGGAGAACAGGAGCAGAAGCAAAGGATTATAGTGGTAGTGGAGAGATAGATTTTCAACCAGAAAACATCAAAGTTAGGAAATTCAAGGTCCATGAGCCTTGCAATAGGAGTATTAGGGTTGCAGTAGGCACAGGCTCCACCTTTGGAACAAAAATAAGAATGTATGCTATAGTGAGAGATTTGAAATGGGTCAGTGGATGCATGGCTAGACAACTGGGTTTCAGAGAGAAGGAGGAGTTTAGAGAGTGAAGTACCCAAGTACTGTTCCACAGACAAAAGATTAGAGTTCAGGCCACAAATGTTAGATAAGTGAAGAGTGAAAGAAGCAGATCTATCAGGAGGTGAAAGGTTAAGGGCAACACCAATACTAACACCAGGTATGTCTACCTTCACTCCAGTAGTGGAGTCAACAAGATTCCCAGAGATTCTTAGTACCCCTCTGTGCTGGGTACTGGGGGCCATAAGCTGTGGACTTTCCATAAATATAGCAAATATGAGGAAAAAGATGGCAAAAAAAATACAGATAGGAGTGTTGTGACTTGTCAAATGTAATAGAATAGCAAGAGATGCGTAACGAATACGCCAGAATATTCGGTGTAGATGTAGTCATAAGGAAAGAACCGTCCTGAAGGAAGACTCTACCCTGAGATGTCTGGATCAGTTCTAGTTGAATCCGTAATACCTTCAGTCGTAGTATTTCAATGGGCGGCTGTGCCATGAACAACCTACTAAACATGATAGTAGTAACGACTACATTTTCTGTTGATCCAAGACTTAATTGTAAATTTTTCTTTACGTCATATTTTCTCAATACTGACATCTTGCTAATTTTACGAAAACCTAGAACAGTACTGTATTATTTCTCTTAAAGTAATAAATCGTTCCCATCAAGATCTCGCCATTATAATGGCTGCAACCTCCCAGCGTTGGATCCCAGCCGCAGAGAAGAATAAAAAATATATCCTGGAAAATGTATATATTTGCAAGTACTGTACTTGATAAGGCTTCTTATTGCTATGAATATATATGTTGTTCGGTATTATTTTAGAGGGGGGGATTATTCTCTTACAATAACAAAACCACATTTTTCTGATAGTTTTTGTTGTGAAATAAACAAATCTGCACTCCATTTCTGGCACAAAAAAACATTGATTATGTTCCTCTAAGGGAGGTCCGAGGGGCGTAGCCCCCCGGTTAGGGAAAAAATAACTATGAGGGTTCAGGTGCGAAGCCCCCGGTTAGGCCAGAGTCGTACCCCTAGGATAGCTTAGGACGCACCAAAAATGTTTTTTGCGTCAGAAATGGAGTTCAGATTCGTTTATTTCACAACAAAAATTATCATAAAAATGCGGTTTTATTATTGTATGAGAATAATCCCCTCTTCTAAAAATTTACCATGTGTTCATAAATTCTCATGTATTCTGGTAGTCTCTCGATCCTTTATGTACAGTAATCAACAAAAGCTTAAAACATGGTCTACTGTTGATTCATAAATGATAATACGGGTTAGATTTATTCTCTGTCATCGTGATTTTCAAGCTTTTTCGGTGATTATCACGTGTGTTATGTCAGAAAAATGTCGACTTTCAAGTTGATAACAAACCTTTGCATATAGGGAAGCAGTTTCGTACTACACTGCAATAAAAAAAATAAAACAAAACAAAAATCTTGTGAATTACATTAGTGTATCATAAAATATCTTCCGTTTTCTTCATCACCTCTTTGACATTGTATCTTCAGGCTCACGTTGCTGGTCCCCGGGGAGGGGCAGTAATGTTTGGGCAGGCCAGCTGATAATCACTCTCGTCCCCAGCCATTTTACGACAGGTGGCAACGTTGCTTCTCAATTCCTCTTGAATTGCCTTGGACACCCCTTGTCTTGTAATGTATCGACTTATGGAAATACTTTGCTCATATTCAAATAATCATATTAAACACAATAATGTCGAAGATGCTCAGATTTTAGAGTTATGTCAATGGAAGTTTGATTAGTTATTACTCCTTCCCAGGGGCTTGAGGAAGTTTGCGAAGAGTCCTAGAGAGAGACAAGAAAGGCTACTACGTAGTACAATATTGATAAAAACTTGCCACTAGTTGATGAGATCCTTCCTTCCTTTTGTCCCTAACCGAATCGCTTGTATGAAGTAGTCTGTTGTGTTAAATATTATCAATACAACAAAACTGGTTTTAATCACACCACAAAACTGGTTTTAATCTATTAGTTAAGACGGTATATTCTTAGTTTTGACGCATCTCCTTAAGAGGATGTGTTTTGTCTTTTTGAAAAGGATATTACGTGATGCGATTAAAGAATCAATTTAGTTTATTCCCAAAGTAATCTAGAAATTGTTTCGTGTCTGTTTGACACGAAAGAATTTAGGCTTATGTCAAGTCTAATCGTGTCAGAACTAGAGCAAACATGTCTGTGCAAGATTCTGGTATTCATTTAATAATAATAATAATAATAATAATAATAATAATAATAATAATAATAATAATAATAATGTTTACAAGTGGTGTTACATACTAAATGAATGAGTAATTATTTATTGAAATAACAGTTGTATTTGCATGTAGTAGGTTGGCCCATGGCACAGGCGCCAGTTGCGATACTACAGCTGAAGGATTTTTAAACTTGATTTGGACTGTCCAGGACAGTTCGATGTTAAGTCTTCCTTCAGTTACGGTTATATTTTATGCCTACATTAATACTGAATATTCTTGGATATTCATTACACACCTCTTATTATCTCTTCTGACAAGTCATTACACTCTCCATCTCTGTTACTTTTTACTTAATGAATTTTTCGTGACCAGGCTCGGTGGGGGCTGTTTTATTTTATTTTATTTTTCGGCCCGTCCTGGTGTCACAATCATTAAATATATATATATATATATATATATATATATATATATATATATATATATATATATATATATATATATATATATATATATATATATATATATATATATATATATATATATATATATATATATATATATATATATATATATATATATATATAAATGAACTGAAACAGGTCTGTCCAGGACAGTTCGATGTTAAGTCTTCCTTCAGTCACGGTTCTTTTTCTATGCCTACAGCTACACTGAATATTCTTGGATATTCATCACACATCTTTTGTTAGCTCTTCACATCTGACAGGTCGTTGCACTCTCCAGCTCTGTTTCTCTTTACATTATGTATTCTTCGTGCCCAGGCCCGATGAGGGCTGTTTTATTTCATAATTTTTTTTTGTCCCGTCGTGGTGTCACAATAATAATAAAAATAAATAAATAAATAAAATACTCCTCGAGAGGGTTGAACCGATCGATCTCTCTGCAGTTATTCTTCCAGATATTTGCATGGCACACCTAATGAATGACTTGTTATTGAATATATTCTCCTCTATCGACATTTCTCTCTGTTCCAATTTGTGGGGATAGTCTAATGATCCAGCTATGCTACCAGGAGTTATATATATATATATATATATATATATATATATATATATATATATATATATATATATATATATATATATATATATATATATATATATATATATATATATATATATATATATATATATATTTGTGTGTGTGTGTGTTTTGGCAGTAAATTTTCATTTATACACATCTTGTTGAATATGACCACTGTTTTTGCATTAGCATTTTTCTCATATAGTATTTCTAAAGTTTTTACTATCATTTTTTTTCATTATTTTTGAGGTTATGCAGTAAATCTGAAAATTTAATGGGAATCGTAACGTTCTTGCACATTATTAAATTAATAATTAAAAGATAGTAGATCGAGATTAGGCATATTTTATATTCAGACACACTATTTACTGTGAAGTCTTTAAAGCTGTTTGAAGAGGGCCTTCAATCATCCTTCCCTCTGACCTCTGATTTTTACAAAGATACTACAGAAAGAAAAGCATCTTCGACGTCTGCACTTTCTGGAAGCTCTCTATACACGTAGGTTTAAAGATGAGGACTATTAGAGGACCAACACTTTGGAACAAGATTCCAGAACATCATAAGATTTCATCCTCCACCTCAGAGGCAAACTAGACGGTTTTCTTTTGGACAAATAGAATTACTGCTCACATACTATTCACAGCTTATTCATTTAACGTAATTTCTCTCAGTACTAACTATTCTATTTGTAAATTTATATCTTTAAGCAAAGAACTAATTATTAGCATTATAAGTAGTGCAAAAATGGAGATAATGCCGATAATAAGGGTTACTTTTACTCATAACTACCCTATGTATATATATATATATTTTTTTATATATGATTGTGACACCAGGACATGCCTAAAAAAAAATCTACCCTCATCAGGTCTGGGCACGAAGAAAACATAAAGAGAAATAGAGATGGGGAATGTTGTGACTTGTCAGATGTGAAAGGATAATAAGCCATGTGTAACGAATATCCAAGAATATTCGGTGTTGATGAAAGCATAGAAAGAGGAAGACTTATCATCGAATTGCCCAGGACAGACTTATCTAAGTCCACGAAACCTTTCAGCTGTAGTATCTTTAACTTGTTATTGCGGTTTTTTTTATTTTAAACTTGAATATCGAGAGTCATTATTACTACTTAATTATTTATATATCATTACCATTTGTATTTCTATGATTGTTCTAATATCTTTCAATTGTAGTTGCTGCTAAATTTCTATGCAAGCATTATATCTCTTCACTTGTCAGTGTAACTCTCTTGAGCGTAATACTATCCTACGGTACTGTATTCATACTCGTGCATGTGTATGCCCTATTACCTCATATCTCTATTTCAGGTATCTTAAAATGAAAATTTATTACTAATGTTCTACTTTACTATTATTATTATCATTATTATTATTATTATTATTATTATTATTATTATTATTATTATTATTATTATTATTATTATTATTATTATTATTATTATTATTATTATTATCCGATTATTTCTCATTTATTGGTAAATTGTATGCACATCTGTTAATTCAAGGTAATTTTAATATTCTAGGTAAGCTATATTTCTGCTCACTATAAGTGTATGTATCACCTTCTTACTTATTTGTTCGGTTACATGTCCTTTTACAAGTTTATTCTTAGTTTTGTAATAGAATAACCGTAATACAATGGAAATATATGTTCGTTTATTTGTTTACAAGTTAGTTCCTTCCATGAATGAGCAGGCACCTGACTGTATCACTCTGTTAACTCAGAAAATAGAAGAAACAAAATTGGACAGAGATAAGGATGCTTGAAGTCCCACTCAAATCAGTTTTGGAGACCTCAATGCATATAGAATGTTTTGGGTAAGCATACAATATATGTGTCAATATTACACATTTATGTATAACCTCCATCCACTGTTATTTAATTACTCATTTTATGATATACAAAGCTCCACAAAACGTCACAATTATAATTAAATTTCCTGCATAACTAAATAATCTCAACGATAATGAAGAGTGATAGAATTTTAGAGAAGTCAATAAAAAAAAAACTGCTAATGGTCAATTCAACAAGTTTTTTTTCTTTATATTACGCTTTCTGTGTCAGTATCAGTTTCCATAATAGGAGTGAACACAGATGTATTGAGGCCGGGGAATTAAGGTGCGATGCCCTTCATTACTCCTCACAGTAGGCTCGAACACGGATTCGTCACACACAAGCACTCAGACTTTTGGAGGAGACACAGACTCAGGAAAAAGGAAGACCCAGAAAGAAGGTGCGTCGATTGTATCAAGAAGGAATGGATAAAGAGACTAGAAAGAGTTAGTTTGTTTAACAATAACAAGTGGTGAAGGTTGTTCGAGTTTAGTGACCCAGAATGGAAAAGTGAAGAACTAAAGATAAATAAAACGAAAATACAACTCATTTTGATATGCTTCGCTCTTATTGTGACTAAGTCACAGCTATTTAGCTGTTGATAAGTCTAAAGTTAAACTAGTCTCATTAAATACTTATAGCCAAAGGTTGGTTTAAATAAATATAGAATATTATTACAACATATTGGCCAAAGAATATTATATGCTTTGAGTAATCCGTGTCAGAGAACCAAGACAAATTATTTTTTTATTTCGTATATGTTATATTGTCTTAAGGCATATTAAAGATGCCTATAAGTGCCGGGTGGCAGTGATGCGCTCGATACCCACCGACCGCATTGAGTAGCACAAGAGAGCCTAGTCAGTGAGAGATCAGACCTTGTCAGGGGCAGACGTCACGTCCACAGCTTAGCAGTCTCCCCTTTGGGGGCTGGAATCTGGAACCGATCGTGACAGGAACTATATAGAAATGGGAGTTCTGAGGAGTTAATTATTAATATAATAATAAACACATATAAAGAAGATGCTTATCTGTTATCACCAACCACGCTACCAAGAGAGAAGAACACCACAACATTGGTGTCAAATAGTGGGATGAAAGTCCCACGATATTGGTGACACTCAGTGGAATAATGTTCACACCACAATGGTGAACAGCTCGGGATCAATCCATGCCGTAACTTCAATGAAGAGAAAGAAGAATTAAAACTACAGAAGAAAAAAAATATGAAGCATCTATGGAAGAAATATTCGAGTGATGAAGAAACTTCTAGACGTTTACAAGCAGCGAGAGAGTGACGCCAAGAAAGTCTCAGCTCCCCATTCTCCTACAGTATCATATTACCAGAACCAGTCACTCTCCCCCACCCACGTTTTGGCAAGGCCCCCAACAGTAAAAGGACAACAAGCACCTTCATGGACGCCACCGTCATGGTGAGCCGAAGTGTGACTGGGGCTTTGAGTGAAAAAGCCCCTTGCCAGAAGTATAGGTTGCTGGATCCAACCAAGAAGATGGCGATTCCTCAATTTTACGCGTGAGATGGAGAAGATGATGGGAACCTCCTGCGCCCAGAAGAAAGAAGAACCCCCTCCTCCATTGCCTGTTGCCGTGTTCTTCTTCAAGCAGTTTTTCAAAACAGCTAAGTACTTGTGATCTGTATCCAGTGAGTAATGGGACAATTATTAAAAGAAACTGAAGTCGGTAGATGCCGCCATTTTACTTTGTAGTTATGCTTTGACTCAGCCAACCTGCCTATGAGGGGTGTGGCCCTAGTAAGTTAATAAAAGTAGAATTTCTGTACCCATTACTAACATGGATAATTTGCACTAATAGCTATAAGCAGTAATAAACTCCATTTTTGTTATAATTTGAATAATATAATGAGACATTGCTTGTGAAGGGTGTTCAGTTTACTTGTATTAATGCCGAAGTTGATTTTTAAGAAGGCAAATGTATTGATTTTAATTGCAAAAGATTGAATGTACGTGTAAGATAATTTTTATATTACTTTCTTAAAGCGTAAGAAATCGAGTGAGAATATCGTTGCACCTGTTTTCAAGGTTCTTTCTTTTTTTATTTTTTCGTAGGTGTAATATTTTGGTGAGAGAAAGACATAAATGACCGATCGTTCTTCTAACATCATATTATAAAGAATTTATATCCCATAACCTTTTGATGAATAAGAAAGTTTTAAGATGTTATTTAAATCTTCACTGTTAGATAAAGCGAGTTTTTATTTTCGCGCTATGCAGGCGGTAAGAGTAGAATCAAGTGATTTGTGCTGTGCTGGGGTAGGATGGGTTTTAGTGTAACCCTAACATAGCATAGAGGGGAGAAAGAATGGGGTCTGATAGCCGTGAGGGATACGCCTCAAGAGACCGCCAACAAGCTCACTCCCTCAGTGTTGGGGTTTGGAAAGTTGTTGTGTAGCATTAACGCACCCTAGTAGGAGTAGAGGGGGGGACCTGGGACTGGTGAGACAGTTATGTGACCACACGGCCTAACTGAGACTTCACTCCCACACTCCTTCAGAGTGAGGGGAAAGGGGGGGAATTACACAGAGAGAAAGGGGTGTGTTTTGAAGTGATACGAGTGTTAGAGAGAATGGGTATGACTGACTGGGGGTATAATGGGGGAGGTTGTTCTAGTGGGTGATATCGCGGGAAAGTCTGTTGGGGAAGCATGATGGGGAAGGAGTCTGTGAGGAGCCTTCCCCTGCTCCACCGGGTCCTTCTGCAAGGCCATATCAGTGTATTTTATGGGAGGTGATGTAGCTGTTGCGATATCTATTGAGGGATATTTTTAAGAAAGTGATTCTCCACCTGCCCAGATATGGTTGAGCTGCAAATTTTATTGTATTTGTTTCGTCCCCTACTCGCCAATGAGATTATTATTCGATTTCCGAGGATTCCAAGATAGATATTATGTGATTAAGGACGTGAATCCATGAATGATTCTTTATTTTCCTTTCTAGCTGCAGTATATACATTATTTGTCCGAAGGGATATTTTAGATAGATAAAATAAAACTGAAAGTTCCTTGTTAATTCACAAGAAATGACAACAAGAATGTCAAACAGCCATTTCCTGTATTTGAAAGAGATGAAGTTGATCCAGAAACTGAAGAGACAGGGGGGAACAGCTCCTACACGCAAAACTCCCCGCAAAAGCTAGCCATTTGAAGGCCAGAAGACAGATATTGGGCAGTATTTTTGGGTAGGAAAAAAAAATTGAGTAAAAAAAGAAGTAAGCATGAAAAGGAGAAAAATTTATGATTCCCTGTCACAGAGACTTAATCATTACGTTACTATTAGTACCAGAAGGGTACAAGGTAAGAATGGACAAGCGGTGGTTCCTTCAAGTTAATTTATTCTAGAGTACAAAATATACAACGCCTCAATGCCCCCGCCCTATGACTATCAAAATCTATGATCTATTCGTGCCCCGGGTAAAATTCTAACTAAAGCTCACTCTTTCTGACTGCCTCGGGTATTCTTGAAGTACCCAAAGGGCAGGGCGTGTCGCGAAATCAGTTCTGCCAATAGACTTCAGGTTCAAAGAGGGGTCCCTCCTCTTGGGGGAGGGGCTATTTCAGCAGGCCTATAGAACAGAAGAGTTCTAAATCAGCCAATGGCTGGCTATTGGTTATCTCTCCAGGGCATGTACGGTCAAAATGCTTGTGTTTCTTGTGGTTTTGGGCATGGCCGACTTCTTGGCCTTTCCCATCCTCTTGAGGCACTTAATGCCAGATGCTAAGTCCCATGGATCCAGCCATATATCTCGTTGACACCTTCTAAAAACATTGACCGTACCCAGAAAACCAATTGAGAGAGTATTCAATTTCACCCTTAATCCCCAGCCTCTCATGTTTCTCTTCAGGACTTGTTACAGTTTCAGATCCTGGCTTCAGCAGGCCTTCATGTGACTTCAGCAAGACTTCAGTCATGCGACATCCCCCCTGTCTCCTGAGGTAGTTCTGTTGAATAGTATCTCAACAAAATTCAAATTTGAGATAATAGAAGAATATATATATATATATATATATATATATATATATATATATATATATATATATATATATATATATATATATATATATATATATATATATATATATATATATATATATATATATATATATATATAAATATATATATATATATATATATATATATATATATATATATATATATATATATATATATATATATATATATATATATATATTATATATATATATATATATATATATATATATATATATATATATATATATATATATAGTAAGGAAGCCCATCAGTGAAAACAAAACTTATAAAACAATGCTATATTTCGGATCCTAACTGGATCCCTTCTCAAGCACAACTGAGAAAAAATAACAATGGTGGAGGAAACGTAAACAAAAGGACTCATGAGACCTGAGGGATTAAAATTTTTTATGATAATGGGATAGGCCTAATCCAAATTAATTATCCTCAATCAAAGAAGCTGCCAAGATCATTAAATCATTAACACAAGAAAAAGTTAAGCCTTAAAATGATAATAGATCTGAAAGATCTATTCTCATTTTAAGGATTAAATTTCTCCTTTGTTAATGATTTAATGATCTTGGCAGCTTCTTTGATTGAGGATTATTCGTTTGGATTAGGCCTGTCCCATTATCGTAAAAATTTTTAATCCCTCAGGTCTCATGAGTCCTTTTGATTACATTTCCTCCACCTTTGTTATTTTTTCTCAGTTGTGCTTGAGAAGGGATCCAGTTAGGATCCGAAATATAGCATTGTTTTATAAGTTTTGTTTTACTGATGGGCTTCCTTACTATTTAGTGCTGTATGCTAACAGTTTGTACTTAGTTATATATATATATATATATATATATATATATATATATATATATATATATATATATATATATATATATATATATATATATATATATATATATATATATATATATATATATATATATATATATATATATATATATATTAGTTTTTCATGTACAACTCCTTAAGAGATTATGAAACTTAAGCAAAATGCATTCTTTAATGTTGCAAATGAAATATGATTTTTTTATTTTATTACTGCACACACAGAGACAAGCTTTTCATATGTTTTCAGATATCCGTTTTTGTAAAATAATGATAGTTAGAAAATTATAAGGCTCTCATAGAAGTAGTTATGCTCCTGCTGAAATATGAGATATTTCAGTTTGGTGGTAGGGAGTGTTGTAAGGCATATTAAAGATGCCTAAGCGTGCCGGGTGGCAGTGACGCGCTCGATACCCACCGCCCGCAATGAGTAGCACAAGAGAGCCTAGTCAGTGAGAGATCAGACCTTGTCAGGGGCAGACATTACGTCCACAGTTTAGCAGTCTCCCCCTTGGGGGCGGGAATCTGGAACCAATCGTGACAGGAACTATATAGAAATGGGAGTTCTGAGGAATTAATTGTTAATCTAGAAATAAACACATATAAAGATGATGCTTATCTGTTATCACCAACCACGTTACCAAGAGAGAACATCACAACATTGGTGTCAAGTAGTGGGATGAAAGTCCCACGATATTGGTGACACTCGGTGGAATAATGGCCACACCACAATATAAATGGATTTATTTATCATGAAAGAAATCAACTTTGTGGTTGGATGAAAATAAATAACATTCAAATATGGTGTGAATTGTCTTTCTATTTAATAAAAGTGTGCCTTGTCTCGGCCATCCCCTTATACGAGGATTACTGCCTTGGTTTATGTAATATTGTAAGCTCAGATGAGAGCCTCGATTTATTTTTTTATTTTTTTTAGAGGTGTCATCATATTATGAGAAAGAAATCAACATCCTCACTTCCTACAGAGAAATCTGTATGTATCTATCTGTTATCACAATCACCTTTAACTGCTAGAGAGCCTAGAGGAGTTCTTGAAAAACTAGGTCACAGAAACCCTGTGATGTACTAGACATCTTTGGGACATAGGCCTAAATCGACCATGAGTCCTTTATATTACGGAGAAAGTAACTAAGTCTTTTGATGTAAACTTTACTCAAATTTATAGGAGTCGTTTTGATGTTACCTTGGTACATTATATTAATGCATTATTTCTGCTGATTTATTTCAGTATTGTAATGCGGTTACCATGTTCTACAAGTACATAACATATTTTAAAAATGCAGAAAATATCCCTTTTACACGCTTGACTTAAAACTCACAAAATGTTTTTTTCTTTTTACCGTGGATTTTTTATTTTTTTTATTTATTTTTTTTACCGTGAATTCTGCCTTGATAAAGGGCTTGTCTTAGACCATGCTAAAGCTTTTCCCCATTGTTTTCTTGTCACTGTTACAGTTATTATTATTATTATTATTATTATTATTATTATTATTATTATTATTATTATTATTATTATTATTATTATTTATTATAATGATAATGATAATAATTATAATAATAATAATAATAATAATAATAATAATAATAATAATAATAATAATAATAATTATTATTATTATTATTATTATTATTATTATTATTAATACTAGAATTTCAGTGTTGAGATAGCCACGCTGTCCGTATTTCCCAAATGTAGCTTTCTTTGCTGTTTTATTGTGGCTCTTACTGACATCCTTTGTGTAAGAGGTTGCGTTTGAAATGCTTTCAGTAATTTGGGTCTTGTCACTGGGAATAGAATAAATATTTTCAAGAGCGATAGAAAACTCACAAATTTACTGTAATTAACGTAGGAGTGGACAGACTTCATTGTTGTATGGTATTTCTCATTCAAAATAGAGTTCACATTTGTGTGGGAGAGAGAGAGAGAGAGAGAGAGAGAGAGAGAGAGAGAGAGAGAGAGAGAGAGAGAGAGAGAGAGAGAGAGAGAGAATGTTAGCTTTTATGAGAGAAAACTAAAAAAATTAAAGAAAGTAAACATGGAAGAGGACAGACTTCATTGTTGTATGTCTTAATTCCATAATTTGCAAATAAATTGAGAGGTCCAACTTTCTTGCCGTAAACGAAGAATTTACATTTGGGAGAAGAAAGGATAGGTGTACCCTTTTTGTTCTTGGTACAATAGTGTCTGAGCGCATGCCTTTTCTCATATGATCGATAGGCTGTACTATAAGTATTTTGACAGATCTTCCTGCTTAGAGAAATACTGGAACTTTATTTAATGCAAATTTATGGTATATTTAAATGAGAACCTACGTGGAAATAACATTCGGAAAACGAGTAGATCCTGCTAAACAAAGGACAAGCAAGGACTGATTGGGATGAAAGAGTGAACATTGAGACGCTTAAGTCACAGCCTTATGTCATTGCTGGCAGAAAACTTTGTGTAATTTTGCAGTATAATGACACTATGGATGTATTTTATATTAACATCGTTATATTATATAGCAATATGAGAGAGCTGATTATTTTTAACATTAGAGAAGCTGTTACTATGCTTGCCTACCAGCTAACCAACATCAAATCTGTAGTTAGTGGAGCTTCATTTTTTTTTATTTTACATCGCTTATATATTGTGAGCTCATAGGAGTATATACAACATTTATAATATGAATTCTTTTTCAAATAAAATATGATATCATCTTTTTGCCTACCACCCTGTTGTAAACAAATGGTAAGGGTTGAGCGAGTTGCTAGGTGTGAGAGAGAGGAGCTGGGGACGAGAGTAAGTCTTTCTCTTTGGATCAGCTGAGAGAGCTGCTGCTGTTTGTTCCACAACACGTCGGGCTGCCATTGACGCCTCTTCGGTGTTGGCTTTTCCAAAATGTTGGTAAAATTTTCCCTCTCGTGGACCCTAAAGGACCTCCCAGTGGTGTGAAAAATGCGCATGTAGGCATATTTGATCCACGTAGGGAGTGGTGAAAGTTCTGGAATTGCTGAGAAATGGTGAAAATATGTGGTTCAATATGACGCTCTAGCACCAAGTTCTTTGTGTGTATTCATATACAGGGGCGGTTGTAGGACCTTCCTCTGGCTAGTGAAGAGTATTTTAGCTATATTTGGGGGGGGTTATTTTCATCTTTTGGGTGATCGGATGAATTCTCCATGAAGTAAGAAGGATATCATCGCTTTGTGGAGAGGGATCCTGGTCATTCGTGGCGTTTTAAAAAGGTAAGGAAAAAACTTTTTTTTTCAGTCTAAACTCTTGTCAGCTGATTCATCTCGTAGCAGGGCTGCCAACCCTAATGGCATTTTGTCAATACTATCATGTGTAAAATGGATAATTTATGTATATTGCATATTTATTTCGTCATGTCTTATCTGCTTGTTTCTTATTATTTCAAAGAAATTATATCTTTACCAGATATAATTTGTCTTTTCTCGTTGTACTACAAGAAATGGTTGGGAGAGACACCTCGTAAATTGGAGTCAGTCTTGACTGGCTATTAATAAATTCCTTTGATTAGCAGCAGCGTGCTTAATATAGCCTCAGATATGCGTATATTATTGCGTTGGCCTATTAAACGTAGAGATAGGATATGTGTTTCAACAAGGAAATCAGAATTCTCATACTGGAGTTGAAGCTTGGGAAATCGCCCTGCCATACGAGAGAAAGTGATTGTTCTGACACTTTGCCATTGCTGAGAGCTCATCGTAAACTTTTATCGCAATATTTATTTTAATTTTTCCGTAAACATACGAATAAAAAGGAGCTCTAACGTAAACTTTGTCATGTATTATGAATGTCTTGTAATTGGATTTTTTTTTAATAAAGCCCAATTTCTTGGTAGATAAAACTATTAAATAAATTATCAAAGGAAACTTTGATTCGATTTAATGCACTTTCTTTTCTTATGTTTATCCCCACAATTACTGTCGTTACTCTTGTCATTTCAAGAAAAATTTGCTCCTCCTCGGTCCGAGTGAGAGCATTATGCTTTTTGAGGGGTTTTGGGATTACATCATTGAGATCCTCCTTTAGAATAGGGAAATCATTAGAAATATAAATTGGTAATTTTTGAGTAATATTTAGTTATTTTATGTACTGTAATAATAATAATAATAATATAATAATAATAATCATAGGACTAATATACTCAAAAATATGAACACAAAATTATGATAAAAATAATCCCGTCATCAAACTTCCTTTGTCTGACGTTGATAGATATTCGCTAGCTTGTTTGTTGTTGCAGACTAAATAATAATAATAATAACATAATGCTATTTTGAAATGCTAACGTTTTATATGAAAGAAAACCTTTCCTCAAACTTCCTTTGTTTGGTGGAGATTCTGTGGAAGATCTTCGTTAGCTTGTTTGTTGGGTTCCGTAGGCCTATTCTGTTGAGCCCTCGTTCGCCTTCGGCTTAAGCAGCTGTATATCATTTTAGTGATAATCTGAAGTCTTGTACCTGGAGAAAAAAAAGTGGAGACAGCCTTGATCCATTTCATGTGTTTATAGTAAAGATGACCACGTGAATAGTGTTCATATTTTCTTATTATAAATAATTTTGAAATAAATTGGCCTAAGAGTCCCTGGCTGTTCCTAAGTGGGCCCGTAGGGTCTCCCTTGGGGACTTGGGAGTTCCCTGCACAGAGAATAAAACTATATAGCTTATGAAGTTCTAAATTAATAACAAAAATCCTGGATATTTGGGATCATTCTTATAATCAGTATTGTTGCAGTTGGTAATCGCAAGACGAGTAAGCCTACTTTTGTATTGTAGTTCCTCGTAATCCTTTGTCTTTGTGTGAATTCCTTCAAACTCCTATTTTATTTTAAAGGTTGGAGTCGAAACCAAATACGGTAAACGTACAAATGTTACGTTATTCAGTTATTTGGTTCTTTTATTCGTAGATGATGTAGATAAATAATAGACTAATAGATCTCCAAATATTCCCTTGGTTAAAAGGTTTGCTTGATAATCAACTCCTTTTTTTTTCATGGCTAAGACCATTCAAATGCTGCCACATCCTTTGATACCTACTCTCTCTCTCTCTCTCTCTCTCTCTCTCTCTCTCTCTCTCTCTCTCTCTCTCTCTCTCTCTCTCTCTCTCTCTCTCTCTCTCTCTCTCTCCTCTCTTTTGTCTTTTAATTTATATTAAACTTTTTATCAAAACTTTTTGGCTTGAAATTATTGATTATTTAATAGTCGGGCCCTTTATGAAAGTACGAGTACACAAAGAAGGAAGCTACTCGAAGCCTTTTATTATTTATCTCGTGAGAGAGTTTGTGATATTCATTTCAGCAAAAAGACTTATTAGCCCTTTCCACCGATATGCATGCATACTCATACACATCATCGCCATCTGAGGGTGATACAACAAAGAAAATGGACAGGCTGAATAAACAGTTCGAGCATTGAGAGCTCAGAAACAGAGGGGTACTAGGCCCCGAGAGTACAAAGGTGAGTGTAAAATTATAAAAAAAAGAGAGACGACAAGCAAGAAAGAAAAAAGAAATGCATGTGCATGTAAGCAATTGCATATATATACACATACACCCACACATACATGAATACACACAATCACAGCACCATCTTATTTAATAGAAATTTTAAAGGAAAGACTGAAAGCCCCTTCCCCTCTCCTCCCTTCAAATTATGTACATGAGAGAGGTTTACGTCAGATTAATCCATTATTATTATTATTATTATTATTATTATTATTATTATTACTTTGTTATCATCACCATCATCATCATTACTATACATTACTTATATAGCGCTTGTATATAGATAGTTACGAATCAAAAGTAGTAATTCTTTATACACAACTGTTCCCCATGCTTATATTTGGGCGCTGTTCCACGCTAACCTTTAGGAGACTATTATTCGTGTTGGCTTGAAGTTTTAAGGCCAGATAGCCCCACCGGACACCAGCCATTTCCATTGAACCAGGGTTGGAACCGACAACTAAGTTGAGGTGGTTTGCTTCCCCGGTAGCTGGATGAAAGCATTGCATAGACTATGGCCCATTTCTTAAACTGTAAACCTAGGATACCATATTGTTAGTCAGCTAGACACACAAATGGATTTCATAAACGCATCTGATGTGGTTCTGTGTATGGTTAGGATACCGTATGGGATTCTAGCCATACACAGAACCGCGTCAGATGCGTTAATGAAATCCATTTGTGAGTCTAGCTAACAAATGGATTTCATAAACGCATCTGACGCGGTTCTGTGTATGGCTAGGATCCCGTACGGGATCCTAGCCATACACAACCGCGTCATATTCGTTTATGAAATCCTTTTGTGTGTCTAGCTAACTTATAATATGGTATCCTAGGGTTACACTGTTTAAGAAATCGGGCCTATGACCTTAGTATTGCCCTTAGCCTAGTGCGAAATTGTAGGACAAAACCTAAGAAAGAAAATTCTGTACAGGTTGTCTGCCGTGCATGTTTTTATCATGTAACCTTCCCTTTGTTCTCATTGTTATCCTTTGCGAGTTGCTCGTCAGCTGGTGTAAAGGAGCTCAATCGCCACTTATTTACCGACCTAAGCTTTCTTCCTTAGTCCTTATACCCTCATATCCGTATCTGACCGTTTTGCCCCACGTCCTTTTCGTAATAAACTCTCATGTTTTGTTATGACTATTGAATTTTAATATTTCTGAGTCATGCTTAATTTATAATTTACGATTCGCCCCTCGCACTACACGTTAAAAGTTCTCTGGCTGTTCTTGTGCAGAGTCGATTACCAAGGGCCTAAGTGTATTTTGATTATAAAATTAGTGTATACTTTTCTATTGGATAAAAAAAAATAGTTTTAATTTGATGGGAGGGCAGTCATTTGATCTTACTGAATTCCAAGAGCATGACATAATCGACCACAATGAACCTAGTGTAAAACAGACACCCTGTGAGGTCTGTGTGTTTGTATGTGCATCCACACCCATTATGTAAAATTCAGGTTCAATAAAACAGGTAATATAGCCAACGCGATGGGTTTTTTTTTTCAACTCAATAGCCCAGTTGAGTAGACCACACTCGAGAAGTCAATAAGCTCAACTTGGTCAAACAGTTTAGTAAACAGCTGACATAGTCTTAAAACAATATAAAGTAATAATATCCCTCATATCTGTTTCTTCTTAATTAACTTTTTTCATTGCAACCATCGGACCATCACTAATAAAAGTCTTCCTCTTCTCCACAATAGTAAACTCTACTTTTCAAAGAGGTGTTTCACATAAATATGAATCTCTCTCTCTCTCTCTCTCTCTCTCTCTCTCTCTCTCTCTCTCTCTCTCTCTCTCTCTCTCTCTCTCGTTGTGAAGTAGAAAGAAACACTCATGTACATATAGCACCTCTATCCTCTTGTGAGAGAGTTCCCCCAGTCTCACCTCCTACTTATTGTTATATATAGCCTTGTTGACGATAAAAAAAAAAAAAAAGTATTATGGAATGCGCAATATTTGCTTTGAATACACAGTGTTGTTTCTTGGGCAAGGGCATGCCAGCATTTTTAAAAAGGGTCTCTCTTGGACTGTGTTTAGGAACTATAAAAAGCTGAGGAAGATTGTTTACCAAACTAATTTGAAATTTATGTATGTATCAGCCCTTGACCAATATTCGAAGCCAAATTACTCTGGACAGTGACACTATGTCCGTGCATAGAGTACTGTGGGTTCGAACCCTGGTCATGAGTAGATACATAGCTTCATTTAATCGTGCCATAAATTCTTTGTTGAAATATTTATTCCTTTAAAATTGCGATTTTTTTTTATAACAAAACTAATTGAATAATTTAAGAAATGTGAGACGTATGTCTTTTGAAATAAGATTATATATATATATATATATATATATATATATATATATATATATATATATATATATATATATATATATATAGGTAATTTTATTAGAAAATATAGGGAAGGTAGACAGATAGATCCTAATTTCTCCACAATTATGAACATTTATAAATTAAAAACGAGTTAATAAATTTACAAATATTTATAGATGAAATTATAACCAAAGGAATTTTTAAGTGGTAACTTTTTGGTTTTGTATATAAATGTTCCAATGAATGAGATTTATAAGAGGAAATTTAAAGAATAAATGCTATTTTATATATATTTCTTGAGCTGGTAAAACAACACTTGATTTAAAATTGACGAAGAATATAAATGATAAATGTAGAAAGTCACTTGAGGAAAATTGTAGCTTTTAACGAATTTCGTAGCATACTAAAATAGTCGTGGGAGCTGTTTTGAAGTTTAAAAATACTCGTGTAACAATGATGCGCAAAATATGGGTATAGTCTGTGCCCTCCGTCTGTTACCTTGGCAACTGTAACTTGTGGGTTCATTGACTCGTTTTTGAAGTGGTTATAATATTGTGCCATTACATTTTTTTTTTTATCGTAATGGACAAAGTGAATTCCCATATATATTGCACATGCTAACAATACATACATACATACATATTGGTTTATGCAGGCTACATATTGACTACATTGTAAAAAGATGAACACATATTTAGGCTATTCATTGATGTAGTTACATTATAGAAACTTCACCCCACATGTAGGCTACACATTTATATTTTATTATATGATTGCCACATATTTAGGCTACATAGTGACGTGCTTTTTGTACAAGTTCATCACCTATTTATGCTGCACATTGATATGATGGGTATGGAAAGGTTACATATTTGTGGTGGCATTGCAAGCAATTTTCCATATTTTCATATATATTTAACATGGTTACATTTTAGACTACTGATTGATAATGCATTACAGGAAACTCGCCACATATTATGCTCCATGTTGATGTGGGGACATTATAGGAAGTTCACCACATATTAAGGCTACATAGAGTTTCTTTGCAAAGACGTTCCTCATATTTATGCCAAAGTGTGATGTGGATTTATTATTGGAAATTCACTGCATATTATATATATATATATATATATATATATATATATATATATATATATATATATATATATATATATATATATATATATATATATATATATATATGTGTGTGTGTGTGTGTGAGAGAGAGAGAGAGAGAGAGAGAGAGAGAGAGAGAGAGAGAGAGAGACGCATTTTATTGACTTTGGAATGCACGTTTATTCATTATGCGTGTATGAAGATACATGTTGCATGTATGTAAAGCATGTATTTGACACGAACAGGGTAACTTCAATACATATCTGCGTTCATTGCATTATTTTGTGGTCCTAACTGGCAGATATGTATTCCGGCATTGTTAATTCTTACATGCCAGTATATATTTTGTACATAAATATGCGTATAGATGCATCGGTACATATAGGCCTATATGTATAATGTATACAGTATACATGCATACATATTTACGCACAGCCATATGCGTACACACAAAGAAGAGATGCATGCAAATATATAATAGCCTACACACACACACACATATATATATATATATATATATATATATATATATATATATATATATATATATATATATATATATATATATATATATATATATATATATACCGCACGTACTCATACATACGTGCATATGTATGCATGTATTCATGCATACATAGTTATTTTCATGCATAAATATACCTACATACTTACATACATACATACATACATGCATATCTAGCAAGCATGAATATTTTGTTTTCTTATATGAAACAGCATTTAGAGACAAGAAAATTATTCAAGTTCAGAGAGAACAAACGAAGGTAGAAAAAGGGAAGAAGAAGAACGTCATGCGATATCTCTGGATAAGTTATGCAAGTGCGTCATGAAGGATATGGTACTATATACCCTAGTGTGGTCCCAGGATGGTACTAAAATAGCACCTCGCAAAGACAAGAACTGTGGGGGTACACGTTGCTATGTTGTTTAGCTGTATGGATGATGATGCCTCACTATTAAGAACACATGTAGTACTTGTCCTTTTTGGGAGGGAGGGAGAGATGTTGTGTGTACATGTGTATTTACCAAACTGTGTACATGGGAAATAACCTTATGCTCGTAATTCCCACACACCAGGTTTTTTTTTTATATATATATTTTTTTTATTAGCACTTATCATATCTTTCCTTCATATTATTAGTGTTTATAGCATTTACTGTTTCTTCGTTTAGCTAATTCCAATTGTCAACTATTTTTACACTTGAAAGTACTTCATATCCTGCATTTGTTGTTTATTTATTTATTTATTTATTTTTTTATTTTTTATTTTTTAGACACTACAAAGTATGACCTCTAATTCTAGAGCCAATCATATCAAAGCATAGAGCCATTCATATCAAAGCATTACGAAAGGATTATTATTATTGGTATTAATCTTTGTTATAGGTCATATAGTCCTAGTGCCTCATGAACTCTACTGCCTAATATTGGTATTTATTGTTAACAGTATTTCGGGGACCGCGGTAGAAAAGTGTGGGTAGAGCACTCCACTCGGGAGATAATAGATCCACGATCGAGTCTACCGCGGGGTGCTAGGAAGGGCATCCTACCTTAATTTTCCACCGCCAATCTATCCACCCACACAATGGAGATTAAGTGTAAAGGGGGGGGTTTACACGGTCAAACGGTTCGTCGAACGCGGTTCGACAGACAAGTGTTTGAAGTGATGTTCGAACATGTGAATGGGGTATTTGCTTGTCGAACACGTTCGACAAACGTATTCGACAACCAAATACCCCGTTCACACGTTCGAACATCACTTCAAACACTTGCTGTCGAACCGCGTTCGACAAACCGTTTGACCGTGTAAACCCCCCCCCCCCCCTTAATATAACACACGGTCAACAACATTGTTAACTGCCCGCCATGGACTAGCATTTTCCTCTTGCGAGAGCAGCAGCAGTGGTCGTTCTATTTTATTTTCCTCCCTACCACTCTCTGGTATTCCTCTGTCTTCTTCCTCCACACCCGTTCTCTTCTCCTTGTCCTCATTCACATGCTTTCACGTGTATTTTTTCTTTTCTCCCTCTTTTTAATAATTTTACTCACCTGTTTGTATAAAGGTGTAGGTGTATATGTATACACGTGTGCATATGTATTACACGTGTATGCGTGCACACATATGCAGGTGGTAGTGCATGTGTGCGTGGGGGAGATATATGTGCTTGTGTACAAATGTGTACATACATGCACATCCATGCGTGCGCGCGCATACATGTGTGTGCATGTTTGGAGTGGTGGATCATTCGTCATCTTGGAGCCTGGTACAGCCCTGTCACTGAGCTCTCAATGCTCGGACTCGAATCCGAAAACTGATATTCTGTATGTACTTCAAATGGTCTGTAGTGTTTTTGTGGTAAAGTTGAGATATAACTTAAATGATAGCACTCAACAAGGTCTATTGAAAATTATTATTATTACAATTATTACTCTAAATAATCGCAAAGTGCTCTTCTGCCATCAGTCAAATATTACTTTATGTATAACATATTACTCTTAATTAATAATCGCACAGTGCTCTTCTGCCATCAATCAGTTGTTACTATATCGTATTTTAATTACTTGCTATGACATCTAAAATTAATTGAAAATTCTATTAATGTATGATTTATTCATGACCAAATATACAGGGTGTCCACAAAGTCTGGGTACATAGGAAATTTCACTATGCAGACCTATTCAATCGAGTTCACCTGAATTTTGTAAAGCGCATCAAATTATGCATTGAAAATGATGGAAATCATATTGAAAATATTATTTATTAACATTAGATTTAAATAAAATTGTTTTGTTTTAAAAGTATATGTTAATCTCCTGTGTACCCAGACTTCGTCTGGGTACACAGGAGATTAACACATACTTTTAAAACAAAACAATTTTATTTAAATCTAATGTTAATAAATAATATTTTCAATATGATTTCCATAATTTTCAATGCATAATTTGATGCGCTTTACAAAATTCAGGTGAACTCGATTGAATAGGTCTGCATAGTGAAATTTCCTATGTACCCAGACTTTGTGGACACCCTGTAGATTGCAATGTTTAACAACTGCATTATCACAGGGAGTCCCGATGTACAGTTATTTGATTAATAATAAAAAAAAACAACAACATGGTTTCACATCTCCCTTCTCATCCACTTGTTCTTTCTCCTTTTCCCGGTTTTCCCCTCTCTTCATTCCCTTTCCACACTCTTCTTCCTGCTCCAAACTGTTTGTTCTTTGCATCTCTCTCTCTCTCTCTCTCTCTCTCTCTCTCTCTCTCTCTCTCTCTCTCTCTCTCTCCCCCCTCCTCTTCCCCCTCCTCCTCCTCCTCCTCCTCCTCGTCTTCCCCCTCCTCCTCCACACAGTTTCTCATCCTTTTCACCTTTTCTCTCCCCATTCTCCTTCTCCACTTGGTTGGTTCTTTCTCCCTTCTCTTCTCCACTCGGTTTCTCTTTTTCGCCCTACTATTCTCGCCTTCTTGCTCCACACTGTTTCTCTTTCCCATCTCTCTTCTAACCCCTTCTTCTCTTTCTCCTTCCTACTACACCCGGTATCTCTTCAGTTTCTCTTCTTCCTCCTACACGTGATATTTCCTTCCCTTTTTTTTTAATATTATAAACTTTTACTGCCATCATTTCAATCCGATTCGCTATTTTGCTCTTTAAATGTAGAATTAGTCAACGCAAAGGGTAGTTAAAAATATATTGAATTATAAAAATATAGTGAATGTAGTGTAACTTTGAGTTGCACTTCGATCATCATAAGAGAGAGAGAGAGAGAGAGAGAGAGAGAGAGAGAGAGAGAGAGAGGTAACATTTGGTGTACTTCATTTTAAAAAGATGCTTCTAAGAGTTTATAAGGCTTTTTCTTTGTATATGTATTTTCTTATATATATATATATATATATATATATATATATATATATATATATATATATATATATATATATATATATATATATATATATTATATATATATAAATATATATATATATATATATATATATATATATATATATATATATATATATATATAGCGAACTGTATTTTCTTTTATATATACGCCGAACTAATAGAAACGAAAGAGAGAGAGAGAGAGAGGGAGAGAGAGAGAGAGAGAGAGAGAGAGAGAGAGAGAGAGAGAGAGAGAGAGGAGAGAGAGAGAGAGAGAGAGAGAGAGAGAGAAATGTGTATGACCCATAATGGCATATATCGCAGAGGTGAATTTAGCTTCTCAGATGACGTCATGAGTCAGCATACAGCGTCCTACAAAGGCAACACTCATTTCCCGAGTCTGGATTTTTCTTTTTTCTTTTCTTTTCTTTTTCCCTTTGAATGGTGGGGGGAGGGTCTCCCTCAGGCGAAGAGATGGTTGGTTGCAAACCCATCGCTTGGAGTTACAACTTTTGCAGTGTCTTGCAGGTTTTGGGGATGTTACAATGAACTAAAGTCTATTTACAGCTTTTATTAATATATTTTTTTTTTAGATTTTCTTATTGTATAAACAAATCCTTTTTTTTTTTTTTACATATTTAAGCTTACATTGACGAATTCTTAAATTATTTTTGTGAGGTACTTTATGCATATCATTTATCATTTATGTTTGGGTAGATAGAGAATGGTGAGCTTTTATAAGTAAATGTAATTTTCGCTGATATCCACTTCTCAAAGTAATCCTTTTCAGTATCCCTAGTAAAGATAATCTCACTCGTAGCCAACCGTCTGTTTCATTCGTAATTTATACTTGTATATTAACTTAACCTAACCTGAACTGACCAAATGCAGATGGGACTCCTTTGCCTGTATTGAGGGAATGATTGCCTTAAACGATCCCAAATATTCAAATCAAGTTTATTTTTAATTTGTGCTCTCTCTCTCTCTCTCTCTCTCTCTCTCTCTCTCTCTCTCTCTCTCTCTCTCTCTCTCTCTCTCTCTCTCTCTCTCTCTCTCTCTCTCTCTCTCTCTCTTACGGTTTATAGACCGCCTGTCGCAGAGGCCATCCCGATTTTGCAAGGGCGGGGGAGGGAGGTCTACCATCATGTAGCTTTTCAGTCTGGAATATGCCTTGTCACTTTCTCGATTCTGTCTCTGGGACTTAAGAGGCAAAGACTTGGTAGTGGGTGTTAATGTTAATGACCTTACTCCTGTCTATGTACATATCATTTCTTAAATGAATAATTAAAAGAAAGTAATGATAAATAGCTGTCAGTGGGTTGAAGAAGCGAATTTTAGTAATTACCAAGATACGACAGCCAGTATTTTTAGTGGCTGAAGATGATTTTTCTTGAGGGACCGTAAGCGTTTTTCAATTGAGAACAGTAACAACCAAATATTGGTGTTTACTAACTCGAGATTGGAAGAGAAGACAACCAGCTATTTTTAGCAACTAGATATTGTTGTTCTAAATAACATTGTTTGTTTGTACGAACAATTGTTAATTTTTAGGACTTACAATATATATATATATATATATATATATATATATATATATATATATATATATATATATATATATATATATATATATATATATATAGTAAGGAAGCCCATCAGTGAAACAAAACTTATATATATATATATATATATATATATATATATATATATATATATATATATATATATATATATATGTGTGTGTGTGTGTGTGTGTGTGTGTGTGTGTGTGTGTGTGTGTGTGTGTGTGTGTGTGTGTGTGTGTGTGTGCAATCTCGTGTTAGTTTAACTGATGTCAGTTAATGGAATATAGAACTTAAGTATTAGTGCATTAAGGATCAGATTTTTTTTCACGTCTAGATTCGGTATTAGTTATTTTTAAATCATGAAGATAGGAGTCATGGAGATTGTAAAGGCGAAAGTCTTGAATTTTAATATGAGATTTTCACTTGTATGGTAAGTGCAGTCATAGGCAGTCGAGAAAAACATCTCTTATTTATTTATGATCAACTTGAGTGAGATTGGATCTTTTCTTCTTCTTCTTCTTCTTCTTCTTCTTCTTCTTCTTCTTCTTCTTCTTCTTCTTCTTCTTCTCTTCTTCTTCTTCTTCTTCTTCTTCTTCTTCTTCTTCTTCTTCTTCTTCTTATTATTATTATTATTATTATTATTATTATTATTATTATTATTATTATTATTTTTAGATTATTATTATTATTATTATTATTATTATTATTATTATTATTAAACCAAAACTAGTAAACCAATAGATTTTGGATATTAGTGTCTTCATGTAAGATGGGCCAACATGCACGTGACTCATGGCTAGAAACGCCCATTTCTCAAGGCTTGTCTTTAGGCGTAATGGGGCACCTTAGATCTCGCTATGCGCATGCGCAGATTGTCCAAGTCACGTGACAGTATGACGTCATACATATTTAGAACGGAGAGGTTTATAATTAATGGACTTTACTCATCGTCGGTTCGTATAGCTTCTCTTGGCCAGTAGCTCTCGGGGCTAAGAAAAAGTGAACATATTGTTTCTGGACGGTAAGTATTGTCATCTCCGCACACTCATTGAGTTCATCATAAGATGGATTAGGTCAGTGGTGGAAGCAGTACCTTCGATAGCACAGGCTTTGGTAGGAGTAATGATACTTATCATGCAGCCCTTAAGATACATATATATATATATATATTTTTATTCTTTCCCGTGATTTTCTTTAATCTCTCCTTTCTCCCATTTTCCCACCCCCTCCTCCATCGAAAACATGCCCTTCCCCCCCCCGCCCCTTCCGGGAACGTATTTCCCCAGGGGCATATTTGCTCATTCGTACTGCTAGTGCCTGGGCGCCCATCTGCAGTTCTTCAAGGGAAACAGTTGCAGTTCTCTTCGCAGTAACTTAGATCTAAGTAGAGGCATCGAGAATCTTATGTACATCCATACATACGTACGTACTTGCGTATGCATACTAGCATGCATACATACCATAAATACACACTATTTATTTATTTATAGTATATATATATATATATATATATATATATATATATATATATATATATATATATATATATATTGATTCATGTATTTATTTTATATCATTGTTTATATGCTTACTTAGTATTTGATATATTTGCCATATATTTTCATTTGATTGTGAGTCTTTTGAATAATAAGTAACCAATGAAAGTTATCATATATATATATATATATATATATATATATATATATATATATATATATATATATATATATATATATATATATATATATATATTGCTAGAGAGAGTAATATAATAATAATAATAATAATAATAATAATAAGACTTTATTTCCAACGTACATTGGGTATTCAAATATGGGTGTACTATTAAAATTTACAAGTAAAATCTTCCTTTAAGAGTAACTTCTTAAGATTATATTTAAAAGTATACACTGAACCAGCATTTTTTAGTTCTCTGGGAAGCTGATTATATAAATGAGGTCCACGAATGTTTATATCTCTTGAGCCAATATCAGTTTTAGACCTTCGTACTAATAAATCTTCCCCTTGACGGGTAGTTAACCCGGTAACTGAGCTTACTGTAGAAAAATTATACAAACAGTCAGGAAGATTGTTTCTTAGTATATTAAAAACAAAGGTACATATATCAAAAACATATTTATCTCTAATCTTTATCCATTCTAGATCTTTTAAAACAGGAGAGATGTGCTCGTATTTTCTTACATTGCCAACAGCCACTCGTGCTGCAAAGTTTTGTAACTTTTGTATTCTTTGTAATTGAGTCTTATTTGTACATCCCCAAACTTTGAGACAGTAATTAATTAAACTCATAGCTAAGGACTGGACAATTATTATACGAGTTGATGTTTCAAATGAGTCTTTTACCCTATTTAGATATATTAGCGTACCCATTACTTTTTTATAAATTTCATCTATATGCATTTCAAAATTCATGTAACGGTCAAAATAGACACCTAGGTTCTTTACCGAGTTCATTGGCTTAATGATATTACCGTTAAAATTTATATGAAGATTGTCATCAACTTCTGATAATAATTGTCTGGATCCGATAAGAATAGATTGGGTTTTAGTTTCATTAAGTAACAGACCATTTTTTAGAAAGTAACGTTTAGCCATATACAAAATTTCTTCTGCTCTACGAATAATATTTTCTAAATCATTAATTTCTCCTTCAATTAAGATTTGAGTATCGTCAGCATATTGAATGACATAACAGTTAGGTAAATATTTTACTAGATCGTTTACATATATTAGAAAAAGTATAGGTCCTAGGATCGATCCCTGAGGGACCCCAAACAATACCTTCTTGCGACTTGAAACTACATATTTTATTCTGACTGACTGGTAGCGGTTTTTTAAATAGTTCTCGAACCAGCTTGGGTCAATGTTCATTTTTTTTGCATTTTTCTAATAGAATGGTATGGTGTACACTATCAAAAGCTTTAGAAAGATCGAGTAGTAGTAGCAATGATATTTTCTTATTATCTATATTTTTGTATATTTCATCTGATATTTTCAATAAGGCAGTTTCAGTTGATAATTTTGGCCTGAAACCGTGTTGACTTTTTGCAATAAGTTTATTTTTTTCAAGAAACTCACTTAACTGATTTGCAACAATCTTTTCAAGTATCTTTGATAAAATTGGTAGTAAAGAGATTGGTCTATAGTTAGAGACGTCGCCAGGATTTCCATTTTTAAAACCAGGAATTACATGGGGATTTTTCCATAAATCTGGGTAAATATTGGTAACTATGGAAGTATTGATTATTACCGTCAGATAATAAGCTATTACAAATAATGAATCTCTAATAAAACGAAAACAAATTCCATCTGATCCATATGCATTAGAGTCTTTCAGATTTTTTATTACTAAGATTACTGTATTACAATCTACTGTAGTAGGGTTAAAGACATCATTACTTCTATTGAATGCACTATGTTCTTGAAGATTAACATTATTATTATTATTACTACCATCATCACTATTATCATTACCATTACTACCACCATCATTATTATTTACACCATTATCAACATTTCTATTATTATTACTACTACCATCATCATTATTATTACCACCATTACTATTATTGATTTCATTTATTATTTCTTTTTTGTTTTTTCAAAGTTTTTTTTCCCCACTTCAGCGAAAAAATTATTGAACTCTTCTGCTTTAGCACTTACATCTACCTCATCGGGTATAATTGATATGTTACTACTTTTATTACAGTTATTGGAAAGCATGGTTTTAGCAATTTTCCATGTATCAGAGATATTGCCTTTAGCGTTTTGAAATTCATTTTTGTAATACTGTTTCTTACTGTTACTTAATAATGATTTTACTTGTTTCTTATGCTCTGTAAACTTTTCTCTTAAAGGGATATTATCTCTTTGTAGTTTTACTTCATTTTGTAGTTTGTCTCTTTCTTTCATAATGTTTTTTATGTCATCTGTTATCCAAGGAGCGGGGGGACGAAATATTTCTCTTGTCACGAGTGGTGCACATCGATCTATACATGATGATAAGACACTGGTTAAAATATTTACTTGTATATTTATATTATCGGTATATAGAATTTCATTTAATTTATGTACTTCATTCATAAGTAAACTACAAAGTAATTCTTGTGAATAATTTCTTAAGCATCTGAATGTTTTAAAGATTGGTTGTCTCTTTGGTTTGCGAATATTTAGGGACGTTACAATTTCCTCGTGGTCTGCTATAGGGCTTGGCATTACGTCACACTTAGTTATCATATGTTTGGAGTTTGTTATTACTAGATCGATTTGGGAAACTGAAGTGGGAGTGATTCTAGTTGGTTTATTTATAATCTGTTCTAGATTTAAATTCTTAATAAGTCTACTCATTTTATTTTCTCTTTTTAGTTGATCATCATTAAAATCGCCATATATAAAAACTGGTTTGTTTTTTAAAATTATCTCCTTAAAAACGTCCAAAATATAGCTAAAAGAGGTTACCGAGGCTTTGGGGTGGCGGTACACGCAGCCTATGATAATAGAAGGAAACTTTTTATGTTGGACAGAGATCCATTTATCTTCCACTCCTTCGTGCTTCTCAGTTTCAAGATTTAGTTCAGTGGCCTTCAAATAATTTTTAACATATAAACATACACCTCCACCTCTACCACTGTCATAGCGATAAATATTATATGAAGGAATATTAATAAATGCATTATTAATTGACGGATACAGCCATGATTCGCTAATGCAAAGAACATCAATATTTTCTTGTACAAGCATATGTTCAATTTCTAGTATATGGGATAACAGGGATTGTGCATTTATATGTACGACAGATAATCTATCATTATATTTACAAGTAACTTTCACATCGGCAGCAGTAATAGCAACAGCAGGAGACGAGGTATTACCATGTTTCATTGGGGTGGTATCCATAGTCATAGTTGTAGTTTCGACTGTGTGATTCTGCTGGGAATTCATCATTGTAGTGTGTTCTGGGGTTAGCCCATGGATCCTGGTGTCTGTACCTGCCGTTGGATGTGTAACGCTGGTTTGAGTACGTGCCGTGGTATGATCGGGCCTTCCCAAAGTTTGTATGCCTAGGTGAGTGTCTAGGGTTGTAAGAGCCATCACTCCAGGAGAAGTCTCTTGTGCGTGGACGGCGATAAGAGAGGTTTGTATCGTGTCTCTTTCTGTAGTCTCGCGTATAGGGGATTGTTCCATTAGCTCTTTGCTGTCTATTTTGGTATGACTGTAGTTTGGGATATTTTGTAGAATACCCAGGTTGTGTCCATTGTTTGCTCCCACGAAATGGCTGGACACTTGTGCCTGTAGAGAGAGAGAGAGAGAGAGAGAGAGAGAGAGAGAGAGAGAGAGAGATTAAATTCTGAAGACATTTTTCGTTATATATATTCCACAAACTTTTTTTTAGATATGCATTCACTACAGTTTATCACTAACGACATTACATGCTAAATAGATACGATTCCCTTTCTCCCTGTGGGAAATTAAATGCAGAATTTCATGTCTCTTGTCTTATTGTGCTTCAACTCGTCTATCCCATTTCAACTCTTTAAGAGCAAGAATAATAGAGCAAATGATGTGCTGGACAAGAGATTAAGGGAACGGTATACGTGAGACAGGGATAGGTGGATAAGGCTAGCAAGAAACAGCGACCCCATAGAGAAATAGGTTAAAGTTGGAAACAAAGAAGAGAGCGAGCACCTGTTCAACTTTCAGCGCGTCCATTATGTAAGAGCCTAGAGCGCTTTGTATGTATGTATGTACGTATGTATGTATGCTGATTTCACCCCCATCTTTTAAGCTCCTTACGTAACCAGGTAATAAATGAGACGTATTTTAAATAATACATTTCCTCGCACTGCACTCATGTTTGGCTTAATTTTACTGTATTGTTTCATTTCATACTTTTGATATGAAAAAAAAAATATTTTTGAATATTCATTTTATACATTTCTTTTATTTATTTATTGTATAATCATAAGTTGTTTTTATTTTGGGGTATGCATAGACAGATAGAAAGATAGATAACTAAAAAGATAGGTAGATAAGTAGATGGATGGATAGACAGATATAAATATGTATAGATGTATTGGTTCTAAACGCATCAAAATTTGACACACATTTTTAAGTCGTATAGTGACTTTATGATAAGCTTTCCAAAGACTACATTTTAGCATTAAAAATAAAAATAGTCTTTTCTAGTAAATTTGTAATATTTTATAATTGTTCTAAGATTTGTTTTCTTAAAATAAATTAAATTGATACAACTTGAGTTTCTCACCCACAAGACTATTGAAGCATTTATGAAACACACAGTGACATTAGTACTGAAACTTCACTTGGACCTTTCTGAAAAATTGAACTCTATAACATTTATTCATAAAGATTATTTTACGTTCAGTATTAGAAAAAATAAATTCTGGGGTTAAGTGTTCCTAAGAGGTTCTGTGCTCGAGATTCATTCAGGTAGTCAAAATTGACCCTTATAACTTGCATTCATTAACCTTATTTTGCCTATCTAATGTAATTAATATATATATATATATATATATATATATATATATATATATATATATATATATATATATATATATATATATATAATATATATATATATATATAACGAAATTGAGTCTTATGTTAAGTGTTCTTGAAGGTTCTTTTCCCTCTGAACGAGCAGTTAGGCAAAATTTATCCATTAAGCTTGTTTTGCCTTCCTAAACTGATGAAAAGAAAAACAAGGAAACTGAGTCTTATAACATGTATTATTAAAGGCCTTGTTGCATAAACATACAGGTAGGCAAAATTTAACCATATACTGCTTATTCATAAGAGTTAATGTACCTTCCTGACATTAATAAAAGAAGAATTAGGATTTTTGTTCTTATAATATGTATTCTTAAAGGCCCTTTTGCCATAGCATATTTAGGTAAGCTACGTGAAAGTGTCGAGTTCATTGTAAAGAAGTCCAGTTCGACATTTACTTAGACGTGTTGTAGAGTACAAATTCAATTGCTGTATTTCGAGTTACCTAGGAGCGAGGTTGTGATGAAACTTGTTAGTTTCCAACCTTATTTGCTTTAGATATAAGAGTTATTATTGTGCAACATTTATTTTAGGGTTTGTGAAGATGGTGTGAACTTGGCCTTTATTGAATGGCACAGCAAAGGTCATATTGACTTAACCTGTTTTTTTCTTATTTTGCTTTATCAAGTCGAGTATTGTGTAAGCTTACAAAATAAGAGGGAAGAAAATCGACACACCCAGATACACCTGTGAAGATGAGTGACTGACTAAGAGGTTCATAAAATAATAAAGCTTCGAATTTATATTGATCTTTTTCTCTATTTACTCCACATGTTTACACATACATTATTTGCCGTACTTGTATGTTGGTTAGGTTTAACGGGTTTAAGCCTTTTTTGTAATAATAATAATAATAATAATAATAATAATAATAATAATAATAATAATAATAATAATAATAATAATAGTAATCAACCCTTCCAGGACCTGAAACGGAGGGGGGGGGGCTAGGGAGGGAGAGGAAAAATTGTGAAGAAATGAAATGGAAGATGGATTGATGGTAGGGGGAAGCTTGCGTGGGTTGGCAATATAATTTAGAGTGAAAGTAAGAGAGAGAGAGAGAGAGAGGAGAGAGAGAGGAGAGAGAGACTAGCAGTACTATATTAAAATAGGAATTTATAAGAATTGAATCTCTTTTTTTTAATTTTTTCTTCATATTGTAGTTGTGTGTGTACTTTTTCCTATTCATGTTAGGGTCGCTTATAATAATGGCTGTTTCCTCGCTTTGCTCTTGAATTAGTCGACTAGTATTACTCCACCTCCTCCTCCTCCTCCGCTTTCTCCTCTTCCTCCTCCTCCTTTTACTTCTTCTTTTCTTATATTAACTTGATGGAAGTTCATTTAATCTTCATGCTCTGAGTTTGTGTGTGTGTGTGTGTGTGTGAATAAATAGTTGCATATCACTAAATGACTTGCAGTAGAAATATCTTAGGCCTATGCGACCGTAGGCTTCTTAAAATATACTATATGATATATTAGTTATCCCATGTCTAGGGAGAGGAGATTCCGACCCCGCATCCCTACGTGTCGAAAGAATTAACTATTTGGGACAAATGAGCGTAGATCTGGCAATCCCTTCCTTCCTGAACTTTGATTTCTTGCTGCAAAACAGCTAAAAGAGTGAGTGAGAAATAACAGAGTATTTTGATAAATTAACCATTGTTATGCATGACATCTCATTATGGCTAAAGTAAAAAAAAATCTGCCTTTGATAAGTGACATCATATTCGCCAGTATCTTCTTTTTCTTCAGCACTTCCCACTTTCATATGGAGTCGCTAAACCACGTTATGATCGTTTGCTTTTTATTCAATCGCTCCATTTGGCGTAGTGGTATAGCGTCTTGGGCTGCTAATACATTGACCCCAGGTTCGATTGTTGCTAGGAGTTGGATTACTTTCACGGTCATGTCCTTACCAATTAAATTGTGCAATTGAATGGGGGTGGGGGTCTGTGATTTCCTGTAGATCCATCTTATTATTCAACCATTGTCTGGAGATCACTGGGTCCATGAGATTGGGCAGGGGGCTGGGGGCCCGGCTATATGACAGGTATATAGTCGGGCTCTAGTGCTATTTTTGTTCCTTGCCTTTGCCATTCAATAGAAACCTTTAGCTGTTTTTTTTTTTCATTCACATTTTTTTTCTTTGGCTAACTGTGTTTTTCTTTCTGTATTTCTGATGTGGAGCTTGTGTCCCTGGTTGGGCTAGTTTGTCAGTACTTACGGAGATTTTAAAATGTTGTGCGACTTAGATCTGCATGAAAAATTATTCAGTATTATATTCCTATATTGCACGGTGGTGTGTGTGTGTGTGGTGTGTGTGTGTGTGTGTGTGTGTGTATGTGTGTGTGTGTATACACACTGTCATTATAATTAATTTCTTCATACCTACCTTTTATTCCATTGATATCCATGTATCTCGCGTAATTTATATTTATTTTTATAATTTTGTGTTATTTGTTATTTTTTGAACATTCTTTCATTTCTTTCTTTTAATTTTTTATTTTATTTTTTTTTCGTTACTTTTCTTTCCTTTCTGTACCAGGCGAACCCAGGAACTCCGGTCACGTGATCGAGACGGACTCATTATGCGCGAGGTCTTAGCTTAGCTCCTGGGTTTATTGTACACGTGACTTGTGCGAGAGAGATAGACAGGTAGATAAGTTCCTTTGTGTGGTGTATATATATATATATATATATATATATATATATATATATATATATATATATATATATATATATATTATATCTATATATATATATATATAAAACGAATATGCAGCCCCCTTTTGGAATCCGCACTTGAAAAAGCACATAGCTAAGCTTGAAAAAGTTCAAAGACATGCCACGAAACTGGTGCCAGAAATACGCAATCTCGGTTATGATGAGAGGCTGAGGGAATTAGACTTGCCATCACTCGAAGCTAGAAGAGTAAGGGGGGATATGGTGACAGTCTTTAAATTCATTCATGGTTATGATAGAGTGGATAGGGATCGATATTTCGATATGGCTAGCTCTAGAACTAGAGGTCATAGTTTGAAGCTTCGTAAGAAAACTTGTTTGCAGGATGTAAGGAAATACTTTTTCAGTGTAAGAGTAGTTGATAATTGGAATTGGCTAAGCGAGGAGGTAGTTAATGCTATCTCAATCCATAGTTTTAAGGACAGGTATGATAAGTATCACTAAGTCTAAAAATGGAACCGATCAGGAGACGGGAAGATACGAGCTTTGGGCTCTTTCCCGTAAACACAATTAGGTAATCACTG